>JAKCPI010027484.1:0-164483 GCA_023213315.1 Euborellia annulipes
AGAGAAGAGAGAATGATGCCTTGGCGTTAGAGCTGCAGCGTCGCGACGAGTCGCCTGTCTGTATACTGATTGGAGGCTGCTGTCTGAGGCGGCGACGGTCGCCGCACTGGCTGGAGTGGGGTGAGGCGCCAACAATGTTCCATTTATAGAACACAAGCAATAAAATTAAAAGATTATCTTTTTTAAAGAAGAAAATAAATTATTTCTATTTTATGCGCGAATTATTCCTTGCAAAAAAGAAAGAAAATATCTGGAGTGACTGGTCGCACAACACAAAACTTTCTCTTCTCTAAATAATTAAAAGTTGTGTTATGTGCTTGTCATCCCAGATATTTTGTGTCGAGATATTAGTTTCCGCCAATATATTAGAATCCAGAAATGTAGAAAAAAATATAGAAAAATATTTTTTATATTTTGTTACCATGGCAACCATTTCTCCTATCTTTCCTATGAAGAACAAGAGTAAAGTGGTCTACAGAAGATTTCAACGGCAAAATGAGAATATACATTTTAAAGAGCATCTAAAAATAATTGATTTTTGAATTTTAATAAAAATCGCTGAAGCGAATTTTGAGAAAATCGAAAAAAACTGAAAAAATTAACATCAGTAGAGTACTAGTGAACCTAAGTTAAATAGTAAAATTTCAACCTCCTGAGCTCAATTTTTTTATGCTTTAAATTGGATACACACACACACAGAGACAGACAGACCATGTCGCGGAAAACACTTTTTTATGAATCAGGGGGATCTCAAAACGTGTAGTATCCATCGAAATTCTCGACATAGAATTTTTGAAACTAATACTTTCTCTCTCCCTCTCTCTCTCTCTCTCTCTCTATATATATATATATATATATATATACATTAGGGGTATGACTTTTCGACTTTTTTTTTAAAAAGATTTCCTGTATCACGACTCAATGAACTTTTGCCTATTAATGACTATAATGACGTTTATTCCATGAAACTATTAAAAAAGGTCACGCACATAAACCACTTTGAAATTTTAGGTTGAATAGTCAAGCAGTCTTGTATAAGCTGGTATATAAGGGAGGTGTTCAAAGAGAGTAGTTGAGTTTTAATTAGCTTAATTTGTTTAATTTGGTGTCAATTATAACTTTCAGAACCCTCCTAGAAAATCCTGGGGGAGGGGGGGGGAGTGGGAACCTCCTGGGAAGGGTTAAGCCTAAACTCATAGCTATATATTTTATTTTTCTAATAAATGAGTTTAATGATAAATTATATCAATTCTATTTATAAAAGCAAATTTTTAGTATTTTTTTGTTATTCTAAATAAAAGCAGGCGATGATCAGCTGGCAGCAAATGTTCGGGAAGAGAAGCTACCCCGAAACCCAAGTTTATTAGTTGCCAGCTCCATGTGCTGGATCGCCTTTTACGTGTTGTCATGGGCGATGAGCTCCATGGTTTTGATCATAAATCACCAAACATCCACTACTTCTTTGTGCAGGATTTGATTAGCCATTATAATAAATTGAAAGGAGCCTTCAGCAACGTTAAAACTAAAATTAGAGGAAACAGGCGGCTGAAGAGACGACATGAAGTCTCTTTACCACCTCACTCGTGACTTCTGTCACTTCGCTGAGAGGAATGAAATCTTTTTCGTGAAATTTCAACAAATTCGAAATATCAGCAATGCATGCATGGACCTCTCGTGCCATTCTAGCCCTTCTTTCGTTTATACTGATGCCTGAAATCCGCAAAAGGTTGCGTAAAATTCGTCCATTCATTTCTTACTAATGGGCTGATCATTAAATCAGCAGCCAATGCTTTCACGTTCAAGATTTTGATGAATTATCTGCAGCTCTGAATCAGCAGAGCTCAAATGTTGAAAACCCACTGGAAAATAGATGAATTTCCAATCAGTATTGCCCGAACCAACCAATACTGTGAGCGTGCGGTGCAATCAAAGATATGGAAGAAATCTACTAAGACTCCTCCCTCAACAAGGACAACCCCCCAATGAAATTCATCCTCAGCAATGACCTTATCTAGAATATTTGACTTCCTTGTGTCTCTAATGACCCTATATAAGTGAGTCTAAAGCTTGTGTTCAATTTTGTATCTATTTAGAGTGACTTCAAAAAATTGGCAAAAAATCTGATATATAAAATTTTCAAATCATTTTGTGCGTGACGTTTTTTATCAAATCACCTTGAAAGTAAGATTTTATTCAACCTTTAGTAAAAGTTCATCATGTAATGATACAGGGATACGAGGTTGTAAAAAAGTCATACCATCTTTCCTATGAAGAACAAGAGTAAGTGGTCTTCAGAAGATTTCAACGGCAAAATGAGAATATACATTTTAAAGAGCATCTAAAAAATAATTGATTTTTGAATTTTAATAAAAATCGCTGAAGCGAATTTTGAGAAAATCGAAAAAAACTGAAAATTAACATCAGTAGAGTACTAGTAACCTAAGTTAAATATAAAATTTCAACCTCCTAGCTCAATTTTTTTATGCTTTAAATTGGATACACACCCACACACAGAGACAGACAGACCATGTCGCGGAAAACACTTTTTATGAATCAGGGGATCTCAAAACGTGTATATCCATCAAATTCTCGACATAGAATTTTTGAAACTAATACTTTCTCTCTCCCTCTCTCTCTCTTTTTATATATATATATATATATATATATATATATATATAGGTAAGAGAAAGTTAGATCATTAGTTAAAACACTATTTCATGTCATGTTTTGAAATCATTTAACAAAAACATCAAATTAATGTAAAAAATAAATTTTTTACATATCCTATAAATACTAGTTTTAATTTTTTACTTTCTCTTGCTTCTATATATATGTTAATATATATAGAAAGTATTGGATTGATGTCAAAAATTCGATGTCGAGATTTTGATGATTATACACGTTTTGAGGTCCCCTGAATCCAAAAAAGTGGTTTTCGCGACATGGTCTGTCTTTGTGTGTCTGTCTGTGTCTGTGTGTGTTCAATTTTAACCATGAAGGAATTAAGCTAGAAGGTTGAAATTTTATATTTAAGTTAGGCACGCACCTGAGGCGTGAAAATAAGCTTTTAATCAAAATTGGCCAAAAAGTACTAGTACTTTACTGATATATTTTTCAGTTTTTATCGATTTTCTCAAAATTCGCTCCAACGATTTTGATTAAAATTCAAAAATCAATTATTTTTTAGATTCACTTTAAAATGTATATTCTCATTTTGCCATTGAAATCTTCTGAAGGCCACTTACTTCATAGGAAGGATATGGTTGTCATGTAAACAAAATATAAATATTATCCCATACTTATAAATTTTACATCTTGAATTTAAAAAGGAAATTTAAAAAGTTTAGAAAAAAATGGAGGTGGCTAATATATCTGCGGAAACTAAATATATGTCGACACGAAAAATCTGGTGTGACAGAACACAACTTTCCATTACCGAAGGTAAGAAACAGTTGTGTGGTATGCGACAGTCACACCAGATTTTTTTATTTGATATTCATGAGGGAATGAGAAGCTCAAATTCCATATAAGTATTTAATTAACTTAAAAAATTATTTATCCGTATGTAATCTATAAATATACAATATATATATAAATTATAGCCGTTTCTAATTTAATCTGAAATTTTTTAAAAGAAAAAATTAAATTTCTAAGATAGATTTAGTACATTCCATATATGGTTATTTTTTAATATTTGATATAAAATTCAGAAGCTAAAAAATTTGATTATATTTTCAGATTATTTTAAAAAGAAGATTTTTTTATAGGTAATTTAAATTATACACTAGGTTAGGTGTTCCAAATCTCTCTATACTAAAATAACAATTGTTTTACTTATTTTATACCTATTTCGACACTAGGTGTGCCATCTTCAGAAGTTTATACAAGACTATATAGTATGCTAGTCTTGTGTGAACTTCTGTATACAAGACTGTATAGTTTGCAAGTCTTGTATTGCTAAGTTTCAACTAGTGCCGACGGTCGCCAGAATTAATTTAATAAAAAATTTTTATATTCAATTGTGATTTTTATTGTTCTCGTAATTTAGAGTTCGCAGAGTTACGACGGTAATGAAAAAAATATAACGCGCAAAATACCTCTAGTAAATCTTCATGTTGACGTTTAAAAAAAAATTTTTGCATCTGTTACGAAGTTTATTACATCTCTCGAATTCATATATATTTTAAAAAACAAATAGCATGTCAATGAAAGAGGCTATCCTTGACTAATCAGGTCTTCAGAAAACAAAGACTCTCTTCACTGCTCGAAACAATATATGATTTGTGTTCGGTTCAAACGGATCCTTAGATCTACCGCATGGCGCCAAAATCTACCTGCTTTATTCTTTTGTTAAAATGTTTTAAGGGATGGCAGGTTAGAAAGAAAAAACAAATTTGCGGCTCCGTTGCCTTTTAATCTAATTTTCTTTCCAATATCCAAGAATCAGGGAATATAATACAAAATGCATTATAAAATTAATATTACTCTTGTTCAATGTTCCATATGGTTATTAATGACTAAGCTTTGTTTTTTTCTTGAGACTTCATTGGAAACCCATAAAAAAAAAAAAAGAAACAAGACGACAAAAATGCAAATCATTCTTTTCTTAAAACGTTTTGCAATGTATCATAATGGGAATTTAGATATTCTAAATCATTAATCAAATTATAGTCCTTTAAATGCATATAGTAGTCAACATAAAAAAAAGTGGGTGGTTTCGTGCTTAGAGGGAGCGGGAAACGCCAGACGGTCGCTGGAAACATGAAAAAAATATCGATTGAATTTGCAATTTCATATTTAATTTTTTTTTTAGCTAAATTCTAAATATTTTTAAACAGTCAATTGCTACTGCAATAGATATTTTGTTCTCGTTATCCAAACGAAAACATTTTTTTTTTTTTTTTTTTTTGCAAATCTCGTTCCATATTTAGATATTTATCAACTCGGACATTGAAATATTTTTATGATCTCGACTTAAGTGTGCGCTCGCTCCATAAAAAGAACTCATTTAAATAAGCGGTCGGTTTGAGGCCTTCTAAACAAAAATTCACATTAACGAAATGTCACCTGACCGTTATTAAACCTTAATCCCTCTATACATATACTCGCTAAATATTTTTATCATTTAAAATAAAATAATTCATTCGTAATGGATCATTTAATAGATAGATAGATTTAATATTATTTTAAATATATATATATATATATATATATATATTTTTTTTTTTTTTTGGATAATTAGATTAATATTTTCGAGTTTGACATTTTATCACTGTTAATGGGCTTGAATAAATAAGAGAATAAAATATTAAAATTTCGTTTGAATGTTTTTTAATCTTAAAAATATTGAATCCGGGCGCGCCGTGAACATTAGACGTTGTGGTTGCGAGATGTGTTCTTTTGGTTGTCTACTGTTCAAGGCGCTCGTTCATCCGGCAAACGAAATTTCTGCGTTCTATTCCCGGCTCTATCCAATTTTTTTATTTTTATTTTGGCGAGTTGTTAAATTTTATGTATTATTTGTATAAGTTTTATTAAAAATAAAGAATTGTAATAATAAATATTTACTATAAATGTGTGGAATGGAGTCAGTCAAGGAAAAGCAAAAAACAAATTTATACTGTTGATGTTTCGAGCGCTCATCTCGCTCTTTCTCGGGACAGTCTATTGTTACAGATGGTTATAATCAGATTATTATCATTAAACAAATATAACAACATTAACAATGTATCATGTATTTGGACCGTTTATTTTGAAAGTGGCGTAAGTCCATTTTTTTTAATTGTTTCGAGAAAATGAATGGATAACAAATCTGTTTATTAAAAAGTCGATGTACCGAACAATTTTCAATTGTACAAAACATGGAAATTTTTTAAGAAATTTACCACTAGCTAGTTATACATAGAAAATTTACATTAATTTAAGCATAAATTATGGGATATCTCATTTTTTTTAAAAATGGCCTTACTTACACCACTTTCAAAATAACCGGTCCATTTGTTGAATGATTTAATAAAGATTTTGTTATCATATACCTTAAAAAGTAAGGTTACTTGTACAATGTACAAGTATATGATATCAAAATCTATATTAAATCATTCTACAAACACATGATACATTATTAATGTTGTTAAATTTGTTAAATGATGTCAAATGACAATCTGATTATTACCAACTGTAACAATTGACACTAAGACTGTCCCAAGAAAGAGCGCTCGAAACGTCGTCAGGATTAATTTTTTTTGTTTTTTACTTTTCTTTGGCTGACTCACAGCCAGTATAATAATTATAAATATTTACATTCTCCAAGGGGTTTATTCTTTCTTTTTGGCATCTGAGAGGGGAGGCCCTAAAGACAAAGTTTTTTCTTTTTAATATCTGAGAGTCAATATTTTTCGGGTTCCAAAACGGCTTTGATATGATTTTCTCAATTAATATTAATAAAATAATTAATTTTGATAAATTCTTTACTTGAATAAAGAAAAAAATTTAAACCTCATTTCCTTAGTGAGAAAAATCAGATAAAGAATATACTATTCCTTTCGGTGAAGATGAAGAGATTGTTTAGTAGAGCGAAAATAATTTAATAAGATAATAAAATTGGGAATTGATAAAATGCTTTTAATGAAAGGTGAAAGAATGGTGTTTTCCTTTTCCGTATTTCTGCTTGTATAAAATGGGATTGAGAATAATGGCCTGGCCGCACATAAAAACTCCGGACCCGGGGAAGCCCCGGCCCCGTAGGTAAATCAGCCCAGGCCAAGGCCTGAGGATCAGCGTAAAGCCAGCTCATAATTCACGGCCCCGGCCGCCAAAGACGACCGAGGCCACAGATCAATAGGCCTGGCTTGCTCCCAGGATGACCACCTAATTACCAGCCAGCCATTTCAATTTCAATTTCTTTAACGTGACCTATACGTATAACAATCACTCGATGTCATATTTATACTTTAATAACTCTATCAATGCTAAGGATTTGTTAATTGATGATCAGACGCTAATATTATATTTAAATAGTTGACGATGTTATGAAACTGGATAAGATTGTTCAATATAGGATAGAGAAGACCATCCCTTCATAAATTGACAAGCAACCACCTATATTGAACTATATTAAATTCTTCACAATCTCTAAAAATATATCTTTATTTAATTATTGATTATTTAAAGAAAAAGATATTTTTCTATATAATCATATCTACAAAATTAGTAAATTAGGTTATCAAGAGATAACATTAAAAATTTAATAAATCTTAGATTAAAAAAAAAGAAAATTTTAATTAGAATGATATTTGAAATAAAAGATATTTTTTGGGGAAATTTTATAGTTTGTTTTAGCAAATATTAATTAAAAAATCTGGTGTGACTGGTCGCACAGCACACAACTTCGGTAATCGAAAGTTGTGTTCTGTGCTCGTCACACCAGATTTTTTGTGTTGACATATATTTAGTTTCCGACAGAACGGTACATTCGAATTTCAAGATGTAAAATTTATAAGAATGGGAAAATATTAATATTTTGTTACCATGGCAACCAATTATTCTATCTTTCCTATGATGTACAAGAGCAAAGAGGTCTTCAGAAGATTTCAATGGCAAAATGAGAATATACATTTTAAAGAGTATCTAAAAAATAATTGATTTTTGAATTTTAATCAAAGTTGTTAGAGCGAATTTTGAGAAAATCAAAAAAAAAAAAAAAAAACAGAAAAAGTACATCAGTAAAGTACTAGTACTCTTTGACCGATTTTGATTAAAAGCTTATTTTCACGCCTCAGGGCGGTGCCTAACTTAAATATAAAATTTCAACCTCGTAGCTCAATTACTTCAGGCTTTAAATTGAACACAGACAGACGCACGGCTGTAGAATTAGCAGCCGAATCGATTGTATTTTATTGTAATAACACTTTTTGTCTTATTATTTGCTAAAATAAAGCAAAAAAAAAAATGTCTTTTATTTCTAATAACAAAGTCTAAATCAATTAATAGAGAGATATTTATTCTATTAGATTTAGAATCTTAGATAGATTTATGCCCCAAATAATTTAATACAAGAAAGATGATTCAAACACAATCTATTCATTAATTGGTAAATTAAATTAAATTTCATATATAATTTAGAAAAAAAAAAAAAGATTTCATGATTTATTAAAAGAGCGTAGAAAAACTAATTAAAAGTTATAATTTCTGATAAAATACCGTTTTGATAATTGAATTAGAGTTTTACAAAAAAAAAAAAAAATATATATAAAATAAAATCTGATAAAAAAAACTCTAACAAATAAATAATTAAATAAGAAACCGCGAGAACTTAAGTTTTTGAGATTTGACAATAAAAAAATTTTGCTCCTTAATTGGATCATTTATCTACCCCTCCTTCTACCCCATTTTTTAATAAACCGGTAAATAATCGTGTGAAAAATTATATGATCAAACTAACCGCTTGTCAGTTTCAAATTATTAATTAGAACAAAAGGGAAATTTATTAGAAATAAATAAAACAAAGAGAATTATTGAATGATAACGTTAAAATAAATAAATCAACATAATAAAAAAAAAATCACGTTACTCATACTTACTAGAGTTAAATTATTTTTTTTTTTAATATATTTATATCAATTTACTTTCAAATTTTAATTTCCATCTTTTAATAATTACTTGATTTGAAGTAGTTTGTAGAAAAAAAAAAATTCAAGCATCTTTTCAAATGAATGCGGAAAAGACATTAATTTTTTTATGATTTTTTTTTTTTTAATAAATAATTAAATTAAAAGAAAATATGTGCGAAGTCTGTTGTGAGTAAATTTATCCTCAAAGGTAAAATTTCTTTTGTGATTCTAATTTCGGATATTTATGCAGGGAGGTAATTAAGTTAAATGTTATGTGTATTTGTGTTATAATAAGTTTAATAAAGTTTTGTAAATTTTTTAATACTCTGGGTCGTGTTCTTCCAGTGAGTTTTGAATATAATGTATGTTTAAAATAATATTAGTTTCTCAACCAACCTGGGCTTAAAAAAAAAAAAAAAAATTTAGGGGATTATCGACTTGAGTTGTAGGGGAGCCGCGATATGAAAATTAAAAAAAAACTTATCTATTTTTGTCCCTTGATATTGGCATTTAAAATTTTATATTTAAGTTAGGTACCCTGCCAAACACTCAAAATAAGCTTTTAAACAAAATCGGCCAAAGAGTACTAGTACTTTACTGATGTACTTTTTCAGTTTTTATCGATTTTCTCAAAATTCGCTCAAACGATTTTGATTAAAATTCAAAATCAATTATTTTTTACATGCTCTTTAAAATGTATATTCTCATTTTGCCCCTGAAATCTTTTGAACTACATTTTACTCTTGTACTTCATAGGAAAAAGTTAATTTTTTCAGTTTTTATCGATTTTCTCAAAATTCGCTCAAACGATTTTGATTAAAATTCAAAAATCAATTATTTTTCTGTCCTTTAAAAAGTAAGTATATCATTAAAATTTTTGAAGTACACTTTACTGATGTATTTCAGATTTTTACTTATCGTCAAGTTTGGAACTAAGGTGCTATGGGAAACTAAATATATCTCGACACAAAAAAAAATCTGGTGTGACAAGCACTTTCTCTTGCCGAAGGGTAAGAGAAAGTTGTGTGCTGTGCGACCAGTCACACCAGATCTTTAACAGACAAAATTTTCATTCACTGGGATTGTATTTTGCTAGCTTTTGCACCAGAAACAGACCTCGGACCAAAGATGGTGTATAATTTTATAATCCATTTTCTATAAATTATTTCCGCACTAATATTATTCAATTTTAAAAGATTTCCACTAATCAAAATTAATTAGAATTCTTATTAAATTTGATAATTTTTCATCATTTCCTCATTTATCTTTAAAATATGATAAATCAATTAATAGAAATCAATATAATTTAATTATAATGTATGCAGATAAATAATTCTTTGAAATTATTTTGCAATACATTTTCTTTTTCCTTTAAAATTGTATGAATTTTATTTTATCATCCCTCTCTTATAGTCTAATCACGATATTAGCTTGTTATTGATGTACTGATTAATTTATTTTTATATGTTTGGATTCATAATAAATTTAAAAGAAAAACCTGCATGGTATTTGCTTGATATATATTTTATCAACGATAAATCATTCAGATATCGCCTTTTCATGATTCGCTTAGTAAAATCAGATTTCGGAAGATTCTATCTGTATGTATGTGTGGGTGTGATAAAAAAAAATAAAATCATTTTTATGGAAGCAATTTCTTTTGAATAGCTGGCCGACTCTTTATGTAGAATAACTCCTCTACTGATTGCGTATTCATCCCAGACTTTTTGCTTATATATAAAGCATCGTCGGTCGATTCGGGCGTTTGTGGCCTGGTGTGTTTGGCCATTGCCTCCTGAATACATTCCGAACTTCAGTGGTATGGAAATCCACTGCAAAGTACCCTCCGATGTGTGACCATGTGTGAAGCCAGTCGGACTGACCAGGCCTGCCATAAAAGCCACCCTCGCCCTTTATTTAAAAATATAATGATAAAATAACACCAATTTCCTCTCTTTCTCTATCTCCATTCACCCTTCAAGTGTCGCATTTATTTGCGAATATTAATTTAAAGACAAAAAAATAAAATCTTTTGCTTAAAAATCATTTGGCGGTAATTCAATAATAGTTTATCAAATTTCAAAACATGTTTTTTTTATTTAATAATTATGGATTATTTTGTTAATATGAGAGACAATACATAGAGAGAAATTATAATATAGTAAAGCCGGAAAAAAAAATTCGGAAAGTGTTGAGTAAACAGAAAAAAAAGTTTTGACATTTAGATATAGAAGAAAATACATTTATTAAAACAATAAGATTTCAACCATAGGTTCTCGTTGAAACATTTTGTAAATTAAAATTAAATATACAAATTAAACACTAGGTTATTTGTTTCAAAGGTTTTATTAATTCAAAAATTAACACGATACTTATTTCGACAATTACTTATAGAAGTGATTATATTACTTCTGATGATGACAAGTAATTGTCGAGATACGTATCAACTGTTAATTTTAAATTACAAAATGTTTCAACCCGAACCAAAGGTCGAAAGTTTAAATCTTAATTTTATAATTAATAAAACTTTTGAAACAAATAACCTAGTGTTTAATTTCTATATTTAATTTTAATTTATTAAAACAAAACTGTCAACTCTTTCGGCATTATTTAGACTATATCGCTAATACAATTTAAATAAATAGGGACTGAAAATGAAACTATTGTTTGTTTGGACCTAGCCTAGCTCTAAGCGGGCCGTTAATAAATTTATTTTTATGAATCTCTGCTCTAAGGGAGAGAGTATTAACATTATTTAATTTTAGATATTATCAGAATTTTATTTAATGAAAAATACTTGTGAATCAGACAGTATATTGATATCAGATGATGAATATAATAAAGAATTTTATGAATGAAATTACCCAAGCGGGGCTAGTACCGTAGCGCTGGTATAATTAAAACGCAATTAATCCGAAATTATGCTGGTAATTAGGATGATGATTTATAGTAGTTATGAAGTCGCTAACGGATCTGAATCTGAATACGAGGGCGAGAGAGGCTGACTGAGGGATGAGGGTGTGCATATTGGCTGGACGCCGATGGACCCAGCATCCCTCGATGATGGAGCAGTGCGCGACCTGAATTGAATATCGCCTCAGGGAATTGACAGGGTGGTAAGGGCAGCATATATTCAAAGCATCCCCACATCACCACCTCCCTCCCATTTCTCAAGTTCATTCCTAAGCAAAATAACGGCATTAAATTATCTTCGATGAAATACGAACAGCAAACATAAACTTCGTGTACATGTTATTCCTTGAAATTTAATAAGAAGGGGGTATAAAATATGCTTAATTACCCTTATTGTGAATAGATACTTTATTTGGCATCTCAATTCACTGATGAAATTATTATTTATCAATAATGGAGTGGAGTCCATTTAAATAAATTTAAAGTTATAGTGAACTTTTTTTAAAAACAAAAGGCCTCGCATTTACATTTATCCTTGTTAATAATTAAGCCGATGGGAAAAAATTCTTTAAAGCACTTTAATTAGAGTGCATCTTTGTTCACTGATATATAAAAATTGTTATCATAAATAAATGTGAATTCATTTAAGAATTTAAATTTAAACAAAGCATATATATTCTTTAACACCTGAACATGTCAAAGGTATAAATTCGGATGCCAAACATTCCCTTTATCTTTTCGTTAAACTTTTCAAGTTATATTCCATCAATAAAAAAAAAACGCATTCCCGTAACTATTGTTACAAAGTTACATTCTTAAGCGAAAAGATTAACCAAGAGAAATTTTCAGATATAAAATGTTTAACCGAAAACTTTTTCTTTGAGAAAATGATAAAACTAAAGTAAAACTTTATTTACCAACTTGACTAGTTTATCCCTTTTTAAATGCAATTAAAATATGACTAGATATCTATTGTAATAGTAGTTTTTTTTTTTTTTTCTTTATAAAATTTAATTTAAATTTTTTATTTGTATTGGAAATTATTTGCTTTTTAGCTAAAATTTAGTAAAATTATTTGTTGTAATTATTATATCTTAATTTATCTTTAGATGTGTCATAAATGTTAATTAATTTATCTTATTTAAAAATGTTTTCAACCTGTTTTATGATAATTATAATGTTATAATAATATAACTTCCATTTAACAGGTTAAAAACATGTTCAACTATTATTTTATTAATTTATGCATATATAGATCTATTCATTTTATGCGGAACAAAATTAAACGGGATTTTCTCTTTTAGATAACTTTTATATTTTATATAAATAATACATATTGAAATCATTATGTCATTGTAACCATGTAATGTTTTATATAGGGCTACGTAGTTTATTAATCTCCAAAACTCGGTAAAAAATGGAAAAAGAAAAGAAAAAAAGTAATTAAGAAAGGATAACGTTTACGAAAAGGATAACGTGCCGAAAAAATTTGTTTATTTAAAATAATAGCTACATTCTCCTCCACTACAATTTAAAGAAAGGATAGATTAAGAAAAAGCGGTTCAGGTCGAATGTGATTAATACTTTTTTCGAAATCCTTATCTATAAATTAAACAAAATATATTAAGGACGGCAAATAAATTACTTGGTCATCTCTTTTATTTTTTACTTCAAAAATTTCATTTCAAAAAAGAAGACATTTTTTGGCTTAAATCGTGGTATAATAATTACAATAAAATACAACGTTTCGGCTGCTAATTCTGCAGTTTGCTTTAAAAAATTTATAAAGCAGAATTACTGAAAGTTAAAGCATATAATAATAATTACTTATTAATTTCTTTTAGTTAATTGTAATTAGTAACACATTTTATTGTAATAATATTTGCTAAGTAAACCTCGATTTAAGCCAAAAAAATGTCTTGTATTTCTAGAGGAAGTTTAAATCAATTAATTCATTTCAATGTTTCACACTAGATTTTTTTGTGTCGACATATATTTAGTTTCGGCCGATATATTAAAATTCAAGATGTAAAATTGATAAACATGGGGAAATATTGATATTTTGTTGCCATGGCTCCTATCCTTCCTATGAAGTACAAGAGTAAAGTGGTCTTCATAAGATTTCAAGGTCAAAATGGGAATATACATTTTGAAGAGCATCTAAAAAATAATTGATTTATGAATTTTAATCAAAATCGTCCTAGTGAATTTTGAGAAAATCGAACAAAACTGAAAAAGTGCATCAGTAAAGTACTAGTACTTTTTTGTTCAAAAGCTTCCTGTCAAGTTCTGGGGTACCTAACTTAAATATAAAATTTCAATCTCTTAGCTCTTTGCGTTCATGAGATATTTTGTTCACACTGTTGGTCCTTATTAAATGGCAATAAATAATTTACACAATTGTGCCATTCGACTTTTTGAGGAATTTTGTTAACACGCTTCAGCCCTGAGGATGGTCGCATATGTGACCGAAACGTCGGCTTGAAGTGACTAATAAACGAAATAAATATAGCTGCAATCGCTCTTTTCTAGAAGATACAGAAGAAGTATTCGAATTTTCTCAAAAAAGCTCACATCTTTTTAATATAACTCCATTTAATGAATCTAATATTTTTTGGTTATTTTATCTAAAGACAATGTAAGTTTTCTTTATTTAAAAGATATTTGTTAAAATATCTTCAATGATAATAATTTAAGAGTTTTTTTTTTTAAATAATATTAAGAAAATTTCTTCAATCGTTAAAGAGGAAGGTTGATTAAAGCAAGAAAAGCAAAGGATCCGGACATATGGTGACCACCCTCACCCGCCCCTAATGACTTTACTACTGCTACTTCTCATGTTGCTGATGATGATGATTGTCAACAGTCATGAGTAGCGTCATCACCGCCAACGCCGAAAGCATGGACCGTGGCCGCCTCAGTCACGCACCTCTACTAATTGACTTCATTAATATCCTCATTAGATGATTCTAAATTATCAGCTTCCTCTTAAAAGCCAGCCACATACAAATGTTTATCATTTCTTAATAGCTAGTTTCATGATTATGGATTTTTATGTTTATTAATAAGCTTCATTGCTTAGAGGTTGAATTAAATTAGAGGCATTATGTTAATAGGCAAACACTTGAAGCGAAACATTTTAAAAAGAACTCGTGTAATTGGTAGAGAATTTTTTTTTTTTTTTTTTCAAATTCATCATATCTATATTACGAGAGAGATCATCGTCTTCTACTCGCTATTTTTACATTTAAGTTTGTGCAAATTTAGTGAATCTTCCCAGATGTTTTTGTTCCTTTGTGATCGGCATCCCTTTGTCTGGCGATCGTCCGACCATTCATCCCTCAAATGCCTGTATTATTGACAATAAAAATTTTCTTTATATCACACTCTTTTTTTTGCGTGCTTTAAAAGTTTTATCTTTTAATTAATTATTAAATTGATGGTGAAGGTGTAGAGATTTTATTATTTTGGTGCATGTTTATTTTTGTGGTGGGTGTATTTCTAGAGAAAATCCTTTTTGTTTAACTTGGGAATTGTCGCTGTTGAGATCTTAAACAGGCAGGACATGATGGATGGTGATTTTTAGTTGATTGACTTGCAAGCGACCCTTGGGCCCTATTGAAAAGGGCGCCAGTCAACTTCTGTTTATTCCCCAAATCGCAAGAGAAGACATTTTAAGTTATTAGTAACCAAATAATTATTTAAATTTAAAAACAATCTGGCGTGACTGGTCGCACAGCACACAACTTTTCTTAACTTCGGTAATGTGTTCTGTGCTTGTCACATTTTGTGTCGACATATATTTAGTTTCTGCCTATATATTAGAATTCAAGATATAAAATTTATAAACATGGGAAAATATTTATATTTTATTACCATGGCAACCATTTATGCTATGAAGTACAAGAGTCTCAAACAATTTTGAGAGTAAAACAAGAATATACATTTGAAAGATCATCTAAAAAATAATTGACTTTTGAATTTTAATCAAAATCATTAGAGCGAATTTTGAGAAAATCGACAAAAACTGAAAAAGTGCATCAGTAAAGTACTAGTACTCTTTGGCCGATTTTGTTCAAAAGCTTATTTTCACGTCTAAGGAGGATACCTAACTTAAATATAAAATTTCAACCCCGTAGCTAAATCCCTTCATGCTTTTAATTGAACACAGACAGATCATGTTGCGAAAACCACTTTTTTGGATTCAGGGGATCTCAAAACGTGTATATCTATCAAAATCTCGACATCGTATTTTTGACATGAATCCAATACTTTCTATATATATTGACATAGGTAAGAGAAAGTAAAAATATTCTGAATAATTAATTCAAAGCACAATAGATGTTTCTCTTGTATATTTATTTACACCCTCGTATACTAATATAAAATTTCAATAATTGTTAGAAACACCTATATGTTAATTTGATGATTTCACACAACAGACTATTTTATTTATAAAATATCAAAAAAGAACACTGGTCTCTTCACGCCTCGCTTATTTTTTAAATTATCTCATTTTAATTGGCCGAATTTAAAAAAAAAAAAAACTATTCAAGCAAAACTTTTGTAAATTTAAATTAGAACATTTTTATATTATTAAAAAATGTTTCTGCTACCGAACATATTTTGATTTGGCTTATTTTTAAGCATAAACTGATTAATATTTAATCAGACATCAAACAAAGGGCTTTCAAAAAAAAAAAGACAGACAAACAGAACTTATTATTAACTAGATTATCTACACCCTTTGTAAATTTAACTATAATCAAATTATGTTATTGCAGAAGCGGCGCTCAATGGCGAGTTGAGCGGTGACGAGCATAGCGCGGGGAGTGATACCGGCGAATTGGGACACGATGCAGACTCAATGGACTCGGATCGGGGTGGAGCCCTCAACCTGGTAAGTCTTTAGTCCCTCCCTTCGAACTAAACTATAATTCGATTACACTTCACGCCCGAAACGACTAATGGATTTCACAAATAAAAACACTCATGGTTTTTTTTTTTAAATAAATATTTATATTACTTAAAGTACGCGCACTTTTCTACATTCTTCAAAAAAGACGAGAAGAAAATTTGATTAAAATACAAAAATATGCATCTGAGAATAATAAATGTGTAAAAAGGAGACCCTCTTTTGAATCGAAATTAACATGCAAATCCCCATAGGGGTTTAACATTGGCGCTATGGAAGAAAGAGACGAAAAATGAATTTGAAAAATCTGAAATACTACATCAGTAAAGTGGGTGTACTTCAAACAATTTTCACGAAAATTTTACTGATATACTTTTTAAAGAGCGTGTAAAAAATAATTGATTTATGATTTTTAATCAAAATTTTAATTTGGAGAAAATCCAAAAAAAAAAAAACTGAAAAAGTATATCAGTAAAGTACTAGTACTTTTTGGCAGATTTTGTTCAAAAGCTTCGTGTCACGTCCCAGGGGGGTACTTCAATTAAATATAAAATTTCAATCTCCTAGCACTTTTCGTTTTTGAGATATTTTGTTCACAGTCGCTCAGACAGACCATTTTGCGGAACTCACTTTTTTAAACTCAGGGGACCAGAAAACATGTATTTCCATCAAAATTTCGACATCCATGATCAAAGTAAAAATGACTATGAAACAGAATTAACTTTTAAAGCTGCCCTTGTCTTTAAGGGAATGCTACCAAATATACATGCCTGTTGAGCTGGTTGTCTATTTTTAATTAAATTTTTTATAAATTTGTGAAATAATATTTCAAATATTTTTTATATAGTTTGTAAAATTTAGTTCATGTTTGGTTGTTGACAACCAAAATTAGCAAATCACTAACCGATTTATTTCTCCCCAAAGAACAACTAAATGAATAATTCATAAGTAAATTTGGTTGCCTACCTTTCAGCAAACAAAAACTAAAGTAGAGCCCTCGAAACAAATAAATATATCAAAAAAACAAAATTTACAATATGTTTGACCCATTTCCTTAAAATTAAAGATTTATTGCACGCCATAGTGATTGAAATAATAAAATATATTTCGAAAAAAATAATTAATTAATTGTGTATTTTTTTTTATTCCTTTCTAAAATTTTTTTAAAGCTCCTTTTTTATTGTGCATCGTCTATCTTGATCATCTTCGCTTAATATATTTATATATACTTGAAATAATGATAGGTAAAAGATTTAAAATGGAAATATAATTAAAATTTTCATATTTTAATTTTACTATAGTTAATTAAGAATTATTTAAATTTCTAATTTTTGATTTAATTTATTATATATTACTACTTTGTTTACAAGACCGCAAATTTAATTTATCATTCTTAACACTTTTTTTTATATATATAAAACAGATAAATAAGGTCAGCTTAAATTAATTTCGTTTGTGAGATTAAATTAAATAAAAAAAAAAATTCGCTTTGGCATTTAGCCCAAATGTTTTCCTCCCTATATTGGCTGAGAATTTGATTTGATCAAATTCGGATTAACTAACAGAGCTCGTTTGTCGCTTCTAAGTACCACCATTTCTTTCATTTTTCTTTTCTTTTTTTTTTCTGCTAAACTCAAGTGATTTCCAATTCCTCCAAATACGTCTTCAATGGCAATAATATACTAATGTCAGAAAAATGACTCACATTGATTTTATTCAGCTATATTTCCTTAAGAATTGGCGTTTCGATTGCATACGCTGCATATCAATCGATGACCTTTTCTTCTAGAGTTTGGAATCATTTCCATATTTTTTTACGGTTCTCTGTGTAGGACACTGGGCAAGAAAAGTGGGGGACTATAGATGACCCTTAACCCGCCATGATTAGAATCTTTATCGACTGAATAGTGGTTGGCAGAAATGTAGTCTCCCTCAGTAAAGATGTTTTCGATTTATGTCTTGTTTGGCATGACAATCCTCAATGCATAAAACATGGAAGAGAGGAGCTGCCAGAGTCATTTCGGGGTAAACGGCAATGTAATTATCAAAGGGCACTATAAAACCCTCTCCATTTTAGAACGCGACTTGTCCAGGGAGAAGAAAATAAAAAAGAATAATTAAAATTAGATGAATTTTTTTAGATTTTGAGATATTTTAATTAGATGACAGTTGTCTTTGTTTCGGGCATATTGCGATTTATTTAATGAAAAATTACAGTGGAATCTCACTTATTATCCATTTTGTATTGAAGTTATCTGAAGGTTTAAACGTGGTTTATTATATTAATTTAATATTCAAAAAATTCATTAAAAGTCGGAAAATTTTTAATAAAACTTGATTCTTCAGTAGTTGAAATCATATTAAAAAAAAAAATTAGTTTTAATAAAAAATAATACATCGACATGTTCTTTTTTACCTTCTTAGTAAAAAAAATAAAAAGGTTCTTACTTATGTCAATGTATTATTTTTTGGAGGGAATGAATTTCAATAAAAAAAAAAAAACATATCTTATAGATAATAAAATTAGTAATGATTGTGTTAAAAAATAATTAATTTTTTGTTTTTAATTAATTAGCTGGAACCTTTCAAATGAAATAGAATAAAACCAAGGGCGGATACAAGGGAGGGGTAATTACCCCCCTCCCCGAGATTTGAAAAAAAATTTATTTTTAATGTAAAATTTTAAAAATTAATACTTAAAAATTTGATTTGTATTTATATTCTAGCAAACAAGTACAGAATGCGTCTTTAAATTACCGAAATTAAGAAAAAATTGTGTGCTGTGCGACCAGTTACACTAGATTAACCCCCCCCTCCCCCCCCTCCCCGAGAAACCTATGGATCCGCTCTTGAATAAAACCCTTGTTTCCCTATGGGAAAAACTAACGCCATCTCTTGCCGCCTAGAGTAACCAGTTTCTGAATCGCCCTTTAACGGTTTTTCGAGACGCGCACTTTAATGAACCTCTTGGTCATAATCCTTTTGAATATTATGAAAAAGATTCCTCTAATTTATAATATTCAATTGTCTCAACTAATTAGGTGAGTGCATAAATATTTAAATAATAAAAATAAACCACGATTAATATCAAAAAATTTGTTTCATTTGTAATAAAAAAAAAATTTAATTGAAAACGAATATTTTTCCTGATGAAATTAAATAAAATTTTCGACTATTGAATTCGGTGTTGAAAATGTTTATATATATGATGGATTAAAATTTTCTTTACTTCAATAATCATAAAGTAAATTATCTATAGTAAAAAAAAGATTACAAAATCAAGTATATGTGTTTAATTAGATTTTCATATCCAAAATAAAAAAAAAAACGCTTGTAAAATTTTCTATCCCCGTACGGAATTATAATTCAATCCTTAAATGGACATAAAAATTATTCCTGATCTGGGACACCACACATTTCGAATTTCTAATTTCATAATTAGAATAATTCATCAATATAAATGAGCAATTAATCCCTCTCCAATTGAGTAATGATTTAATTAGAATAAAATTAACATGCTTGTCAGCTCTCCCTCATTCGGCAGCCATGTTGCTAGTGCCCTATGCTCACTAATCATACTAAATTACATGTATTTTTTTATTAAAAATAATTAATAACAAGATTAATAAAGACATCATTGGATTCGGCTAAATTGGCCTCATGATTGACTGCTGCTGTCTCTTTTTTAGGAGGTACTCTCCTCTATATTAATTAGATAATTTATCATCATAACGAAACATTTGACCTTTTTTCCACTTTATTAATTGTAAGAATTCAATCGTATTCAAAAAAATTAAATATTAATTGACATATTAATTAATATTTTTTAAAAATTTAAATACGATTTTCAAAAAAATATTAATTACGTTTCTCTAATTACTTAAATTATAAAAAAAAATAAATAAATAAATAAAAACAACTACAACAAATTTCTTTTTTCCCGGATGTTTATTATTAGATTTAAAAAATAAATTGTCAAAGTTTGATAATCTTTTGCTTGCTTAGAATAATATCCTTTTTCCAGTCACTGAACTCATAAAAAAATTTTTTTTTTCTAAATAAGTAAAAATTATTAAATTTTTAATACGATTATATCATATTTATTAAATATATATATAACTTAATTAGAAAAAAAAAAATAGTAAAATTTCTCACATTTAAATTGACAAATCAAGTGGAGAATTATTATTATTATTTTTTTTTTTTTACTTAAAATACAAACTCATTTCCTAATTATTTACTTAATATACCGAGAGTTCCGGGTTTAAATCATGAGCAAATCAAAATAAATTACATCGGTACGTATTCAATAAAAATATCATCTCACTTAAAAATTTTGCGCCGGTATAAATACATCACTAAAATATTTTTATTCACACTTCATATTTATAATCTAAGTTAATTCATAGATTAAAAGATATTCAGTATATATGGGAGTCTTAGTACAACTTCCTGTTTTATTCTTTTGAATATAACTTATATAAAAGAGTCTTTTTTTTTACTTTCTCTTACCCTATATGAAATATATAGAGAGAGAGAAAGTATTGCGATCATGTCAAAAATTCGATGTCGTGATTTTGATGGATATATATTTTTTGATGTCCCCTGAGTTCAAAAAAGTGGGTCCCGTAAATTGGTCTGTCTGTGAACAAAATATCTCAGGAACGAAAAGAGCTAAGAGGTTAAAATTTTATATTTGAGTTAGGCACCCCCTTCCTTCTAAGGGATGGAAATAAGCTTTTGAACAAAATCGGCACTTTACTGATGTACTTTTTCAATTTGTTTTTTTTTTTTTTTAATTTTCTCAAAATTCGTTCCAAAGATTTTGATTAAAATTCATAAATCAACTATTTTTTTTTTTATTCTCTTTAAAAAGTATCAATGAAATTTTTCATGGAAATCGTTTGAAGTACATTTTACTGATATACTTTTTCAGTTTATTTTTGCGATTCTCTCAAAATTCACTCCAACGATTTTGATTAAAATTGATAAATCAACTATTTTTTAGATACATCAGTTGTATAGAGGTTTATTTTGGGTATAGAGTTGCAAGTTGAGATGCAAATTAAGAATAAATAAAAATTTATTTTCAGGATTTATTTGAATTGACGACAAACTGCAGTTGCGGTTTCGGTCACTCAGAACCATCATCAGGTCTGAAAAATTTACAACAGTATTTTTGTGAGTTTTATTGTTGAACTTGAATATCTTTGGCTGACCGATGTTTTTGAATGTCTTACTTTATATTTTGTTAATTAATTTTTGTAAAGGATAAAGTAAGACATTCAAAAACATCGGTCAGCCAAAGATACTCGTGTTCAACAATAAAACTCACCAAAATACTATGTTGTAAATCTTACAGACCTGATGATGGTTCTGAGTGACCGAAACCAATTACTGTAGTTGGTCGTCAATTCAAATAAATCCTGAAAATAAATTTTTATTTATTCTTAATTTGCATCTCAACTTGCAACTCTATACCCAAAATAAACCTCTATACAACTGATGTTGATAATTTCTTGGTCTGTTTCGATATTTTTTAGATACTCTTTAAAAAGTATATCAGTGAAATTTTTAGTTAATTCATAGAGTAAAAGATATTCAGTGTAAATGTGAGTCTTAGTGTACAACTTCCTGTTTTGTTCTTTTGAATATAACTTATATAAAAGAGTCTGTTTTTTTATGCCATTCGTGATTAAATTTGAAATTTTTATATTTCCGTACGCTTTCAAAAACTTGTTGTTAAATAAATAAACTATCTTTTATTTCTACTCGAGATGGAAGAAATATGTTAATTAATTCAATTTAGTAAATAAAATTGTATTAATATTAAGTTACAAGCAAATGGGGTTTTATTTTTCATAGTTAATCCCATAAACTCTCTGAATCTATTAAGGAAGGAAATAATAATAATAATAATAATGATAATAATAATATATATGAAATTAGCGAGAGATTAGATTTCCTCGGTTAACAAGCCTCCTGATTCACGAACATGAGAGAGTGAGAGAGAGAGCCCAACTATCCCGGGTTCAAAGCTCGAAACGCAACTGTTCTTATACCAAACATACAGACACTCTACAATGTAAACAATCTAATCGCACTCTCGACAAAAGAACCCATTAAGCTAATTACTTTCAAGCCTATTAACATGGCCAAGTGATTATGATATCTAATTTCAGTGTAAAAAAAAAAGTGAATCTTGCTCAATGGACCTAACACTATAATTCATAAATTTGAATAATTATAACAACTACTCATTAGAATTATATCGAGAGTAGGTGAAAAATCATGAATAAAAAAGTTATTATAATGAAATTTAAATTAACTTTTTTAATTAGTGAATAAGTTGATGGTATCAAAAATTAACAAAACTCTAATTAGTTGAAAAAAAAAAAATAAAATAAAAAAACGAACAGAAATACAGTGTATTTATTTTTACTTTATTGGTAATTTCTCACTGTCATTAAATTTAACTGTAAAGTTAGTTCGTTTCTATTATTCGCGTTTTCAATTAGTTGTATTTTATATATTTTATTTTATAGTATTAATTTAATCTAATTTGTTGGGAATAGAAATATTTTTAATTGAAGCTTAGATATTTATTAGTAGTTGTAAAACTTGTAAAAAAAATAAATACAAACGAAGTCATAATTTCGCTAACCCCTTCTTTGTTACAATTTAAAAAAACTGAAAAAGTACTAGTACTTTTTGGCTGATTTTGTATGGAGTGATTTGAGTTACGAGGGGAAAATTTATTTAAAAAAAAAAAATGGTAAAATGAAAAAATTTGAATTAAAAAAATAATTTTATGAAAAATTGTCTTTGAGAGGGTCTGGGCCCCTCGGGGCTTAGAATATCCGGTATTTTAAAAATATTTTTTTATATGGGATCCCCTCCCCCTATATTTAAAAGAATCCCCCCCCTGAAAAAAAATCCTATATACGCCCCTGCCTACTAACATGATATAATTTTCTGCTAATACCACGATTTTATAATATACACTCAGTATACACTCAGTATATATATATATATATATTGTATGATCTTTCATGTATTAGGATGTAAGTAATAAATTCTGATGATGACAAGTAATTGTCGAAATACGTATTAAGTGTTAATTTTTAATTAATAAAACCTTTGAAACAAATAACCTAGTGTTTAATTTGTATATTTAATTTTGTGTAAATCTTGTTATTAATTATGAAAATAGATTAAAATTTCTAATTTTTTTATATTAATTTAAATTTTTACTTTCTCTTACCTATGTATGTTAATATATAGAGAGAAAGTAATGGATTCATGTCAAAAATTCAATGTCGAGATTTTGATGGATATACACTTTTTGAGGTCCCCTGAATCTAAAAAGTGGTTTTCGCGACATGGTCTGTCTGCGTGTCGGTGTTTAATTTTAAGCATGAAAAAATTGAGCTATAAGGGTGAAATTTTATATTTAAGTTAGACACCCCCCTGGAGCCTGAAAATAAGCTTTTAAACAAAATCGGCCAAATAGTACTAGTACTTTACTAATGCACTTTTTCAGTTTTTTTCGATTTTCTCAAAATTCACTCTAATGATTTTGATTAAAATTGAAAAATCAATTATTTTTTAGATGCTTTTTAAAATGTATATTCTCATTTTGCCATTGAAATCTTCTGAAGCACACTTTACTCTTGTACTTCTTAGGAAAGATGGGAGAAATGGTTGCCATGGTAACAAAATATAAATATTTACCTATATTTATAAATTTTATCTCTTGAATTCTAATACATATATATTGGTGGAAACTAAAGATATGTCGATCTGGTGTGACAAGCTTACTTTCAGTAAGAAAAAGTTGTGTTCTGTGCGACCAGTCACACCAGATTTATTTTGAAAAAGGTTTAGCAAAATTAATATATTGATATTATTTTTTTAAGAAACAAGATTAAATCATAATTCCAAAAAATAACGCTTTTGTTTGTATTTTTTTTTTTTTTTTTTTATTAAACATCCTGACCGAACTCGTATATACTCCTCCCTAAGGCAAATTTCTAATATTCCATATAAATAAATGAAGTCCTTTAACTTTTATTAGCCTGGAGGCTTGTTGCTATTGGAACGTGCGCAGGCCACACCATATGTTTACATACACGTCACTGTTATTTATTTCGACCAATAAGTTTTTTTTACTGTCGTATTTGGGGATGAAGTTGGCTGGCCAAAAAGTCGGGGGCCCCGGGGACCCCCAACCCTCATCCCCATTTCAATACCAGTTTATTCCGACTTCATTTATCGAAATAACCAGAAGTCGAGGGTGTCTGTCCACTAAGGGCTTTCGAATGTTTTACCCTCTCTTGCAACCAAATATTTTATTGAAAAGCCTGAATTTTTATAAAACAAACTTTATTTACTTTTTTTTTAATTTTTTTTTTTTTTGCCTATATTGAATTTTTATTCCGAATTTTATTTGATTTTTATAATAAAAATTTATCACTTAATGTGCCTATTAATTTTTCAAAATATTCAATAATTTACTCATTTTTTTTTGAGGTGGATATTTGTTAGTTAAAATAAAGAAAAATATTTTTGATTCCTTGATTTACGTCCATTTTTAGCGAAATCAAACCATATTTATTAAAAAATGCACTGACTATATTTCTTTCATAGGCAAAATATTGTTTGTTATTGGAATTCTTATAAAATATTTTTCCAGTGATTTTACATGGCTTACTTTTTGTACTCTTGTTGAAACAAGTACAACAGAGTATAAGAAATTTTTTTATGTTAACTTCCCGATAAGGAAATACGATAACTTGTTCTTTTTATTTTTTTTTTGTTTTTGTTTTAATCTCTTTGTTTTATAAATATAGTCATAGAAAAACTATTTACATTTTTTTTTTTTAAATAAAATAAATTTCTGTTCTTAATTATATATATAATATATTTTTTAAATCCAATTAAAGCTCAATATAATAATAGAAATAAGATTTAGGATATTTCGATTTATAAATTACAAGTAAAAATCTGAGTGTGAGTGGTCGCACAGCACACAACTTTCTCTTACTCTTCTGCAAGAAAAAGTTGTGTACTGTGCTTGTCAAGCCAGATTTTTTATGTCAAGATATATTTAGTTTTCCATAGCACCTTAGTTCCAAACTTGATCACTTGTATTTTATAAGTAAAAATCTAAAATACTTCGGTAAAGTGTACTTCAAATTTTCACGAAAAATTTTATTCATATACCTTTTAAAGAGCATGTAAAAAATAATTGATTTTTGAATTTTAATCAAAATCGTTTGAGTGAATTTTGTGAAAATCGAAAAAAATTGAAAAAGTACATTAGTAAAGCACTAGTACTTTTTGGCCGATTTTATTCAAAAGCTTAGTATGAGTTTTCGGGAGGGTACCTAACTTGAATATAAAATTTCAATCCGATAGCTCAATTCCTTCATGCTTAAAATCGTTAGACACACACACACAGACCAATTTGCGGGACCCACTTTTTTGGACTCAGGGGACCACAAAACATGTATTTCTCTCGACTACTAATTTTTGACATAATCGCAATACTTTCCATATATTTGGGAAGAGAAAGAAAAATGAAGAAAACATATTGGATATTTCACGTTTTGCACAAATTTTATCAATGCGCCTGTAGATAGGCAACCCTTCGTTCTTTAAAAAAAAAAAAAAATAATCCTGAATATTTTTAATTAGTAAAAAAATAAAATATTATTAATTGAATTCCTCCCTGTTTACAATTCAATGACTCATTGTTTGTTAGCTTAAGGCATTAGTTAATGCCGATCGCGTCGACAATAAGAACAGGAATCCTGTTCGATCATCCGTTTCTATATATTCTTAGAAGTTAGAACGTTAAGTACGTGTCATTGTCGAAAGGTCTTGTTTCACAAGATTAGGCTCGGCCTTTTAGCCTGGATGCATGACTTACTTGATTTCAATGCCCTAATCGGATAGAACGCGGGAATAAACAAACCTCTAAAATAGCTAGTAATTTTTTTTTTTTTTATGTGAATTAGAAACAAATTTTAATTAAATATTATTTTAAACTCACCAAAAAATTACATTTGCAGGGACAGCAACTCTTCCTCCAAAATCAGCTGGCAGCGGCTGCAGCAAGTGGTCTCCCAGCACACAATCTTTCCTCTTTAAGTCCACAAGAACTTCAAGCACTTCAACAGACACTTCAACAACATCAACACACACTTCAGCAACAGCTACAGCAATTTGTACTTTTCCATCCGGGCGCCGGATCTCAGGCTCAATTCTTTCTTCAGAATCAGGTGGGATATCTAAAAAAAAAATGAAAAATAATTAGATTAAAATGATTAAGAAAACTTTAAATTTGATTTTGACTTTAAATCGTGCTTTAACATACTGTTTAGTGTTTCATCCCTTATTTTTTTTAACGTGTTGAATATATTTTTTTAGAAAATACCCTAAAAAAGTAATTCTCAATCCAATAATATCAAAAGCATGGGAAAGAAACACATAATAAATCAATATTTGGAAAAAAACCTCTATGTGGTTTAGTATAAAAAAATTCAAATTGTTGAAATTTATCACATCTCAATTAATTTTAAATAAAATAAAGTAATTAATATGTATATATTTGTATATTATATATAGAAAATGAAAATTTTCAAATGTACAAATATTTACTAATCAATTTATAATTAAGAGCTTGAGTATTTTAGAGATTTAGGGTTGCCATTTGTAAATAAAGATTTACCTCTATTAAAAAATATTTGAAATGGTAATAAATTAATTTCGCCAACTCAAGTTATATACTTTAATCTCGTTAACAGAACAAATTTATGTTATTTGGAAATCAAATTATGATAAATATATAGATTTACTATTTTTGCGAAATTTGAATAAGCATTTAGTAGCTTAATATTTCAGATGAAGTCAGGATTAGAGGGGTACTTGCCCTAAAAGGTATAGGAAATTTTTTTATAATTACTTTAAATTTTGCCTTTACTGACTTTTTATAAGTAGAAAAATGGAAACTAAAATCCAGCTTTCTCCCTGAGGAAAATCAGATAATGGGATTATATATTTCTTGTCTTAGCCTTACTCCTAAAGATATTAACTTTTAATTTTAAGTAGAGATGCGACCGAGAAAAAAGCAAGTTTTTCGGAAGGCTGGTCCGAAACTAAGCAGGGGCAACAGGGGCACTTGCCCAGGGCAAGGGGGCTTGAGAAATATCGAAAAAAAATTTGCATTAATTATATTGTATTTAAAACAGACAAAATTTAAGAGCTGGGGAAGTCAAAAATAGATATTTAATTTTCTAAAAAAAATAATTATAATAAATTAGAATATATAGGTAAGAGAAAGTAAAAAATGCATGTAAATTTAACAATCAGTGGAAACACCCCATCTATTGCAAGAGTATTGAGACTAAAGCCTGGTAGTTAGGCAGCCCAAATGGCACACACTAAACTTTTTTTCTGATTATTTCGATATACGTACACTATTTTGAATATAAAATTTTTCTATTCTTCTGTTAAAAAGGGTCATTCGACCTTATCTCACGCAGACAAGTGTGCGTGTGCTATTTGGGCTGGCTAATTACCGGGCTTTAGTCTCAATACTCTTACAATAGATGGTGCATTTCTAAAAAAATCTTTAGTTCCCTTCAAAATTTGTTTTTCTGGTTGTACTCTTCTGGTTAAAACTCTTATTTTAGGGAAATAAGTAGCTTTAATTAATTCATTCATTTGATGAAGGCTTAATGGTGATGGAGTCAGGAAAAAAAACAAGATGATTGCAGCCAAATTATTTTTTTATTTAAATTCTCGCACTCACGTCTGACGTTTCACCCCGAGGTCTAGGCCATCTTCAGATCCGGCTGGCAATAAACAAAAATGGTGGATATTTGCAAAAACAGCGACTACATTCAGCATATGGTCTCTTCATAGCAAAACGTAGAGAAATTATCGAAAGGAGGAAAAGGTGTTTTTTTGCAAATATCCACACTTTTTGATTATTGTCAGCCGTATCGGAAAGAGGCCTAGACTTAGGACCGAAACGTCAGCCGTGAGAGAAATAAAAGAATATTTGGCTGCAACGGTTTTGTTTTTTCCTGACTCCATCACCTTTAATTAATTCGTAAAATTTGATATGGGGGGGGGGGGGTAGTGATGATCTTGCCCAGGGCCGCAAAAAAGCCAAGGCGGCTCGGGTAATTCGTGATCATCATCAGTGATGAATTTAATCACTTAAATTTTTTTTTTTTTTAATTATAATATGGCAACCCTAATGAAGTAGTTGTAATGTGTGAAGTTGAGTGGTGGTCTGGAGTGGCTGGTTCACGGTAGTTGGGCCACCGGTGTTAAACTACTCTAAGCACAATCGGACAGATAAAATGCATGCGCTACTTTGCGCTATTACTCCTACGCTCTGCGCTATGCGTTTCACACGGCTTTTTGCTGGCGTATTTACAGGGTCTCCTCTCTCAAAGCTTTGCGCATCAGAGCCTGGCGCCGCGTGGCCACGTCGTGACGCAGGCGACCCAGGTCGGTGTGCTACGCCTTGCAACCGGCAGCCAGCCAGTCTCCCTCACCCAACTCACCACTTACTCCTATCTTTCTCTTAATTTTTCTGTCTGGCTTTTTTTTTTATTTATTACTAACATTTCAACCCCCCCCCCCCACATCAAACGATCACTCACTCACACACTTAACACACCCTTGTTTTATTTATTAAGTGAATTTCAATTTGGGAATCTCCAATTAAAAATAAATTAATCTAGATATAATTAACCAATCACCAATAGAATTATAAATATTAATAAATTTAGTTGATAATGGTTCAGGGTGCTATCATGTTCCTTCCCCTAAAATCTTCCTTTACTAAAATGACAAAAATGGTATGAATATAAAACAAAGATTATGGAAAAAATGTACCATATATTACAATAGTATTGAGACTAAAGCCTGGTGGTTAGGCAGCCTGTCTGTATGAGAAATACCGAACGAAACAAAAGAATAACCATAAAAATTGATCTTTTTAATATAAATTTCAAGATATATAGAAATAAAAATGATCTCAATGTTTTAATTAGAAAAAAAGTTTAGTGAGCGTGTGGGATGCCTAAGTACCGGGCTTTAGTCTCAATACTATTGCAATAGATGGTATGTTCCATTAAATCTATATATTCCGTTATTTTGTTATAATAATTGAAGGAAACAAAACTATTAAAACATTACTAGATATTTTAAATAGCTTTAATTAAATGAAATTTTATTAATAATTTACAAAAAGCCATACAGTTCCTGAATACTCCTGTATCTATATACCCCATATTTTATTTATGTTAATTTTTTTTTTGTCAAATAATATTTATTAATAATTCCTAAAAACGAACAATTTAGAAATTTATTCTGCTGAACCAGTGGCGCAACCAGGGGACGCTCTCCAAGGGGAGAGAAAAATTAGTAATTTTTTCGCCTTCGAAACAATATTGTTTATTAATTTTAAATTAGTTTGCATTTGTTTTAAATATTATTAACCATAAAACCCCAGAAGGGTCCTGATTGATGCCAATCAAAAAAAAATTCATCCCCCTACAGAGACAAATCCTGATTGCGTCATTGTGTATTGAGATAGTAGTAGCGTTTATTAAATTTCAATTTCCATTTTGGGCTTAATATAAATATTATAATAAATATTCTTATTTTTTTCATCTATAATTAGTTAACTAAAAGATAACTTTGTTTTACCTTAGTTAGCTAAATACAAATGAAAAAGTATATTATTTTTCAAAATTTTAATATAAAAAAGTTTTTCAAATTTAATATAATAAATTTATTGTTGAAGAGAAAAAAAAAAAAATAAATAAAATCAGCCAATGTAGTTTCTTTATTGAGATTCAGTCGACGGCTAACGTTTTGGTCCTAGTTTTGGACCATCATCAAAGTTAAAAATATACATTTAATGAAGATCCAAATAATTTACAATTTTTTGTGTATATTTATAATTATAATAATTTTTAAGTGATTTATATAAAAACACAAAACAGAATACCTGGGGCTGTGTCAAAAAGGCATATATACGATATTAAATTATATAAAAGAAATTTCAAATCTGCAAAAATTTCTGTTAAAATAATAAATTAACAAAATTAAGACATTCCTCTTGGTCATATAGAACAATTTAAAAACAAAATCAATAATATAATTTCTATTTTTATGTAAATTAAGACTTTCTTTTCTCTTTTTTTTAATAAAAAATATAATTATTTATAAAAAGAATTAAAAATATAGATAAACATTTTATTTTTATATCATTAATTAAATCCGGAATGAATTTAGATGTCAAAGAAGAAAGGTTTAATTCAATTTCGAAAGCCGACTCGATCCTCTCATATACTAACTGTATCAGTCAAAAGAATCCTCCCTAGCAGTGCACCCTATCGGTGAGAGAAACAACCATAAAGCTTAGGGAGACAAAGTTCATTTAAGCTATGCAATCAACACATAGATGCATGTATATTTGCTGATACTGACAAAATTTCATCAAATGCCTTAATTAATTAATTAATCTTATCAAAAATTATTTAAAAAAATAAATTAATATCGTCTCTCTAATCACGTCTCTAAGCTCTCTAGGAAGGGCGGAGTCAGATCTCTAGCCAATGGATACTTTTACTATCTACTTTACATCTGATACAGATAGTATAAGAGAGAAGGGCTTTTCAATTTCTAACAATAATGGCATTTTTGTTAGTAAATGTGCATAAGACTCATTCATGCACATGAATGAAAAGTGTCTGGAAAGTGTACGCCTTTTTGACACAGCTCCAGGTATTCTGTATATAAATCATTTAAAAACTATTATAATTAAAAATATACACAAAAGCTTGTAAAAATTGTTTTATTAAATGTATATTTTTAGCTCTGATGATGTTCCAAACCTAAGACCGAAACGTTAGCCGTGGGCTGAATCTCAATAAAGAAATTTACATTGGCTGTATTTTTTTCTGTTTTTTTTTTTTTCTCTCTTCAACATCTACTCTACAGCCATACATCTCCCTGTTACAATAAATTTATTGTAAAATGTTGGCGAAAAGATTGATTAATATAACGTATTTTTGCAGGTTCAACAGGCTGTGGCACAACTACAACAACTTCAAAAACAACAACAGCTTCAGCAGCATTCTGTAACGAGTAATAATAATGGACCGACAACAACAGCACCTGGATCTGGTAATCCTCATGGCCCGACAGGAACTGTTGGACAGGGGAGCCCGAGTAATGGAGCCCATTTGGGATTAGGATCAGGATCTGGAAACCAAACAGGAGGACCTTCTTCGGGTACTACAACCACACATCATGCACCTCCAGCCCAAACAAGTCATCATTTAAAAACACCTCAACCACGAATCCTCGATCCTTCACCAGAGGAGACAACGGATTTAGAAGAATTAGAACAATTTGCTAAGACATTTAAACAAAGAAGAATTAAACTAGGATTTACACAAGGTGATGTAGGACTTGCAATGGGTAAATTATATGGAAATGATTTCTCACAAACAACAATCTCGAGGTTTGAAGCGTTAAATCTCTCATTTAAAAATATGTGTAAATTGAAACCTTTGTTACAAAAATGGCTTGAGGATGCGGACAATTCACTCAACAATCCTAACTCATTAACAAATCCATTAACAACACCCGAAGCAATAGGACGACGTCGAAAGAAGAGGACTTCTATTGAAACTAGTGTACGAGTAGCGCTAGAAAAAGCATTTCTCCAGAATCCTAAACCAACTAGTGAAGAAATTGCTCTTCTCGCTGAAAATCTTGCCATGGAGAAGGAAGTGGTCCGAGTGTGGTTTTGCAATAGGTTTGTACAAAGTTTAAAATTAATAAATATAATCTAGTGGATCACTGACTTTAATTTTTTATTATTTTACAAAATAAAATTTGGTATATAAGCGATGTAAATAGCTGAATCAATATGCAGGAGAATAACTAAAAAGGCTAACCAGTTATGATTATTTCTTTATGACCCTAGTCATGAAGATGGTCGCATAGTCGACCCAAACGTCGCTGTGGGTTTCAATGCAATAAAGAAATAAACATAGCTGTTTAGTCTTTTTATTCATCCTTCAAAATAAAATTTCATCTTTTACTCTGAATTCTACATAATGCATGTTCGAAACGTTGTTTTAAAACAAACAAATGATTCAAAAATGCAATTTAACAATATAAAATTTGTAATCCGACTTTAATAGTTATATTTCGATAGAAAATTTTTATATAACATTATAAAGGATTTTAAAATTTTTGTTTTTTTTTTTTAGGAGGCAGAAAGAAAAGAGGATCAACCCGCCAACAGCGACGATGGGTAGTCCGACCATCTGCTCAGCAGCTTCGGGTTCAACACCGGCAATGTTCGCATCCCTGGCTAATTCTTTAGCAGGGGGGTCCTTGTCAGGGATGGCCAGTCCCTTGGCATTGGTCACATCGCCTACACACAGTTATCTGTCCCCTCCGGCCACGACAGCCCCTCAAGCCGTCAAGACTGAATGAAGCGAACCCGCGGCTGCTCAAGCCCAGCAAAACTCAATCAGACCCAATACATTCCTTTTTCATTTTAATGAACTAACGAATATATAATTATATTCTATTAGAATAACAATTTCTTATTTTAATAAGATTATATTTCTTTGTAAATAAAACTCATTTTAAATTTATTGACAGTATTTTTGCTGAGATTGAGCATCACGCGGGTTCAAAAAAGTGTTTTTTTTTTTTTTTTAATGTCTGTATGACTGTGTTGTGTGTTGGTAAATTAAAAATAAAAATAAAAAAAAAAGAAGCAGAACACAAAAAAATAAATAAAATTATATATAATCTATATATCTCCAACATCAATATTATTCAAATATCAATATGACCTCATTTAAAAGGCAGTATCAGTGGGAATTTACATTTTTTTTTATATATATATATATTATTGAAATATGAGATTGGGTGCTTTTGATTAATTTTAAAAGTTAACCAAAGGAAGAGCGTAAACAAATAGTTATAGATCTCAAGTTCTAGTTTAATTCATCCAAAGTTCAGAAATATATTTTTTTTTTTTTTCTGATCAGATAATCATTTTTGTGGCGGTAGTCTTCCAATTCAAGTTCCTAAAATTCCAAATAATGGATAATTAATTAATAAGATATTTTTTTTTTCTATTTCTAATTATTATTATTTTTTTTTTTTTGATATTTGTCTGTCCGTCTTTATCTTTTGCACCCACACTCAAATATTTCATTTTTCTTACACTGAAAAAAAAATATACTGCTGCTACGCTTGATTGCTACGCTTACTGGAAAAATTCGTGTTCACTTCTTTTTGTTTTTGTATTTTCAGTATCAAAAATAACTAAACTTTTTTTGATGTACAATTTACAAAAACACACCTACTCTATTATTTCACTCATCTTTAATCAGTTGATACCGAATTACGTATGTAAACGTAGCAATAAATAGAACTGATTTTTTAGTATAGTTAATTGAACGAATTAGAAAAAAAAATAATATTGTAAATTTATTATATATATATATATTTGCATATATATATATATACAGATGTATATGCGCACATATATAAATATATATAGTTATATATTAAAAATAAAATTATTTGTTTCTATGTGTGAGAATGATTGTTAGTTTGTATATTATTATCAAAGCCAAAATGATTTGACTTTGTGGACATTCTACTTCTTAAAGCAGGGTTTTCATATATACAACAATTACATAAGTGGCTGTCTCAAAGTCAATTCAATATTAAAACAATAATACTATCAAGAAATATCCTTGATATAGCTCTTGTGTATAAAATATTATAGTAAGTAATATGTTCGCTTTTTTTTAATTAAAAAAAAATGTTCATTTATTATTATTATTATTATTATTATTTTATTATTAAATTATTATAAGTATTATTAAATTTATTTTTTAAAATAATAACTTATAAGCTAAGGACCAATTTTTAAAAAGTTCCTATTGCCCGTTGGCAAAACCAAATACATAAATATTTTTCTTGAATAATTTTGTATTTAAACTGGTCAATTAGAGGCTAATTATAGGTATTTCATTTGTTTGTTTGTTTTCTGTATAAATTCATCTTTTTTATCTTTTTTTGTAAATATTTCAATGAAAGAAATAATAACTTGTTGATTAAATAAATTATTATTAATATCTTTAAACAAGCTTTCATATTTTCTCTAGTATTATTATTATATTTTTTTTTATATATATATATATATTATCTGCTCTAAAATAAGTTTTTTTTTATTTATCAAGAAAAAAACTTAATTTAGACCACATAATGAAAAAAAGACATTATAAAATAATTTATTTAATCCAACAAAAGTTAAAGTTGTCTTTTATTAAATCGATCATTTATTAAAATAAATATAATTTTCAATTTATTTTCTGTTTTTTTTTTTTTTTATTTTATTTTTTCTCATCTTATTTATTTATTTAAAAAAAAAAACATCTCATTCATTGAAGAGATAAGTCTTCTTTTGTGATTTATTTTTTAAAACTCTTTCCAAATATTCATATTAAATGAATGTTAAAAAAAAAATATTTAAAAGAAAATACTTTGTAGTATATTTTCCATTGCATTTAGACCTTTATAGTTTAAATGTGCTAAAAAAAAAATGTATTAGATACAAAAAAATTTAGTTTATTTAATGTTATTTAATATTTGTCCTTATTCGGTATACCAGATCAAATGAAAAATGTGTAGTCAATAGACAAAAATGTCTTCTTTTTTTTTCAAAAATGCGGGGGAGAGCCGAGTGAATGTTAACGAATTAAAAAAAAAAAAATAAAATGTACTTGGCTACTAAAAGCTAATTATTTGGATTAACATTTTCACTTATTTCCAAATTTGGAAAAGAAAAAAAAATTGATTTTTTTAATACTATTTATCAAGGTATTTATTCATGCGTTTAGATTATTAACAAAACAATTTTAAATGTAATTTATATATGTCCATAAATGGCAATGTTTTTATACAAAAGTTAACAAAGCTAGTTATTACTTGTTAATTAAATGGGTCTAAGAATTACAATTAAAAAAAAGAAGAAAAATCGTGGTAAAGTTAATGTTCAAGTATTGGTAATTTGTTTAAAAAATTTTTATTAAAAAAATTTCATTGCGCTATTTTTTTTTAGGGTTTTTTTCATTAATTCATTTAATTTCTTTTAATTATTTACATGTTTTTTTCATTTAAAAAAAAAAAAGTTTTATTGATGCTTGTTGTTAAAAGTAATAATCAAGCATTTAGTTTAAAAATTTAAATTGTTATAAAAATGAAAATTTATTAATTTTAAAGTATTTACTTTCACTTTGTTATTGTTTGATAGCTAAATTTGTTTTTAGTATTGTGTACTGAACAACTCAACTTAGCGCCATATCATATCATAAGATGAATTTTTAAAAATAAGAAAATAAATCTGCAATCGAACAAAAAAAATATCGATTAGTCTTATTTAAGTATGTTTGGTGTAGATATTAGATATATTTCCAGAGTGTTTTTATGTATTAAAATTCATATTAATGAATGCTCTAAGATTATTTCAAAAAACTTTGTACAAAAAGAGTATAAATAATATGAATTAAAATGAAGAAATTAATGAAATAACTGGGAGCATTTATTAATAATTATTATTCTGAGATGTAATAAATTAACAGTGAAAAGTTTTTAATGGAAAACTAGGCAATAAATCTATACCGAACATTATTTTCATTAAGTAAATATTGTCACTTTAGTGTTTTCATTAAAAATATTTCTCATGTCATTTTATTTTCCTAAAATTTTCCATCTATTTTCTCAATAATTTTTTTTTTTATTAATTTTTTTAGTACATATATAAACAATATGGGGATATATATATTGTCACATTAGATTTCCATCCAGATACTTTACTCTTAGAAGAATGAATACAACCTATCATTTTCAGTGTTCATTTGGAAAATATAAAAAAAAGCTAATTGCTAGGAAAAGACTAATTATTTTATTACACATAAAAAAAAATTTTGATATGAATGTAAAAAAATTCCTTAAATGTTGATATATACTCATCATTATATCTACTTATTACGACTTCAAAGTGATTGTATAATTAAATAATTATTATTGATTAAAAAGAAAAATTACCTAATGAGAAAATTGAAATTAATTTTATACTATTTTTTTTTCTAATTTGGATTCTACACCTTTTTTTTATTATTTAATAAAATTTAGTCATAGAGAAAATTTAAAATAACAATAAAAATTTTATTATAATTTAAAAATATATATATATATACGATATATATATATTTTGTTTCTCGCGTCTAATATTGATTTAATAAAAAACTATTTAAAAAAAATTATTTAAAGAAAAAAATTAGTTTTATTAAATGTATTAACCTCATGAAAATGGAATGAGAACATGACATAATGAGCATTTATTATGTCTTTTTCATAAAGTAACATTTACTCTATTCCCTAGTAGATTTGTCAAGTAGGGTAACAAGGGAGAAAATACCTCGGGGAGCAAAAATAGTCAAGCAGTTTTAAAAGCGCTAAACTCATACGGCTTTAAATAAAGGGAATGCCTGAATTCTGAAGTGGATACACACAACTGTGTAACTCTTAAATGGATGCCAGGATAGAGAATGAAGAATATCAACTAGCAAGGTTGGGAGAAAATTCTCCTTTCACATGGCCCGAACCAGTCGATGGGCTTTCACACAGTGGAAGGAAAAAGAAAAGCTATGGGCAAAAAAAAAACAGATCTAGACAAGAGAAGTTCATAGCACTTCATCTACAAAATGTAAAGAGATTCATCTCTCTAAACAGAAATGAATTATAAGTGGTCTTCTAACAGGACCAGAGTTGGCAAGTTTTATCCAGCAGAGTATAATACACGGGTTTATACATGGAAACGGCCTATGTAAAAAACCAACTCTCTGAAAAAACTGGTTAAAAGATAAATGAATTTTATTTGAATTTTCTTTCTCGTCGGGTTTGAGCATGCGCATCCGAGTTTTATATATTTTATACAGTTTTATCCGCGATTTTTGTATAAAACTACAAAATCATGTATAAAACCCAACTCTGAACAGGACATTGTCCTTTAAAATATAATGAAGATGTGCAGATCTGAGGACAATATCTCTGCAATCTAACAAAAACGACGGAACACATCATGTTCGAATGCATTGCAATCCGTCAAAGGCAAATTTTCGAAAGGGCTGAAATAAAGCCTGAAAAAGTATCAAAAGCCTTTCTAAAAAATATGCTGCCCCTTTTAAAAAGACAAATAATGGGCAGGAATGAAAAGAACAAAAGATCGGTTAATGGTCACTGTTCGAAATGCCTCAGGTCCAAATATACGAATACCAAGTAATAACAAGGAACTAACTTTGCCGATTAATTGCCAAAACATAACATTATCAAAGAAGAATCATCTAGCAAGAAGTGAATTTATTTTTATCATATTGTATTTTATTTTAATACTAGGAAGTATTATGGGAAATTTCATTATTGTAGTGTTTTGGTGATAGGTTTCGTCTTAGGTAGACATCATTAGGTCAGAGTAATTTTTAATTATGAATTGTTGAAGCATATTAAAACTACAGCATAGAAGCAAAAATTCAATTTTAATATTTTTCAACAATTCATAAAAATGTATTTAATATACTCTAACACTACTATAACTCTTTCCTAATTATGTCAACCCAAGATGAAATCGATCGCCAAAAGACTACAATATTAAAAATTTTATAAAAATTACTTCCGTTGGTTTCCCATCACACTTGCTGATATAATATGCACAAGCATGGGCGCCTACATTCTCATTTTGCTCTCAAAATTGTTTGTTCCCTGTTTGAAGCACACTTTACTCTTGTATTTCATAGGAAAGATAGAAAGGGTTGCCATGGTAACAAAATATAAATATTTTTCCATATTTATAAATTTTATATCTTGAATTCTAATATATCGGCGAAAACTAAATATATGGCGACACAAAAAATCTGGTGTGACAAGAACAGAACACCATTTTCTATTACCGAAGGTGAGAAAGTTGTGTGCTCTTCGAATATCACACCAGATTTTTCCCTTCTCCATGTCAGTAATAATAAGCAAATCGCCAACCCCCAATCTCCTTGCTTAGGAAAACAATTTTTTTTTACTTTTATTAAGTTTAAAAATGTCATAAGCAATTGAATAATCTCCATCCCTCTTGTTAGCAAGAATAAGCAAATGTGATAGCCCCCCTAGGCTGTTTATGTAATATTTGAATGCGTCCCACAACAAATAATGAGCGATTTTATTAGGAATCCAATATAGGCCTATATATAGAGCTGTACAAAATGTCACTATAAAGGTATATTATTTTATGAATAAACTTAAGATATGCTCCCTAATAAAAAAAAATAATGATAAACTATATAAATTTTAATACATACATTTAAAAATTCGATCCATCAGCCTCCAGTTATCCAACAACTGCACCTGCAACAACAGAAAAATGATTTATTAATTAATTTGTTAAAATTTTTAAAATATTAATATTATAAAATGTATTAAAACGTAGTAATATATTTAATTACTATAGAGTGCATTTAATTTAAATTAATATAAAAATTAAATTCGAATTTTTATATAAATTAATAATTATATAATATATAATTAATAATATTAATATAAATTTCATTAAAATGTGAAAAATTAAATTTCATTTTAAAGAGGATAAAATTAGAAATATTCTCAGAAGTTTTAAATAAACATATCTAATGTTAAATCTAAATCAACTATAGGCTATATAATTTGTTATAAATATTAATTACTTTGAGACTCTATATAAATTGTTCTTGAGCACTATCACTATAAAATTCTTCTTGAACACTTTCACTTAATAAAAGTAAAAATAGACTAATTATTTCAACAGTCAGACGCCATTGTTCAAAGAATAATATAATTTTTTTAAATCTTGAATTGAATTCAATGAGTATACAAAATCTGGAATCTTTATAAAATGTTTTGGGAAAAAATAAAGAAATTTATATCTTATATTAAAAATCCTCCCCCCCTCAACAACAACAACAACAAAATTTGTTTTTAACAATGGAATATTTTTATATAATTATAAACATTGTTTGGGAGGAAAATATTTTTATAAATAATTTTTGGTTATTTCTTGTGTTTATATTTAGAAAATCGAATAGCAATAATTTAGAAATAAAAACAACATTAAAGTTTCCTACTTCAAATTTTATAATATATAAATCGAAATCATATATCTAAAAAATTTAATTTCAAATTTACCGCTTAGTCAGTTTATTAAAATAATTATTCACTATTTTTTCATATCTAATAATAAATAAAAAATCTTATCTGATTATCTTTTTATTGTGTAATAATGTTTATGTTAAAAACATTAGAGAATTAATCTTTTTAATTTTTTTTAACCTGATTGCATGCATTGTCTCTCACTTCAGTATGTTTACGTATATCCATTTTATAATTTTACTATCTCTATCCATCTCTATCTCTTGATATAAATGAGAAATAAACAGGGAATGCTTCAAATTTAATTAAGCTTTCCTGACTATGAATATTTACTAATTGCAAATAGTAAATAGCAAATGGCAATTTGGGAAATTTCAATGACCCATTGGGGTGTTTGTTGTTGGCATCTCCGTGTCCTGATGACCATGTCTGTGACATCCTTACAGGATCATCTTGTTCCCAAATTATTTTAGGCCATTCCTCTCCAAGGAATATGTTTTATTTAATAATTCGATTTAAGTGTCTTTTGTTTTTAAATTTTAAATAAAATCATAATGTTAAGTTTAATTAGTGAGACTCGATTTTGGACATTAAGGGATGAAATTTCCATCAAAGATACAGATTTGGGTGTTTTCAAGTAAGTTTTTAAATATAAAAATTCATTTTTCAAATATAATATCTAATATTTCATCCCCAAAATATTTTCAATAAATTTCAAATTCATTTTAAAGGGAATAATTAATAACAATATTATTTTTACTTATTACATATTTACATATTTAATTATAAACAAAACGACATTTCAAAAATACACTCATCTTCACTTCATTTCATTCTAATAAACCCTCACTTTTGATCTTCTTCCAGACCCTTAAAATTATATTTTAAAATTCTTTGACAGCTGTCAAAAAAATAATGTCTAAAAGCAAATGCAGAAACAAAACAAAGATAAAAGTATCAATCCTTAACACCAAATTTCTTTGAAATATAAATGAAACCAAAACGTTACTTGCAACGTTAATTTTCAATAAAATTTGCCAAGGAATTATTTTCATGATATTATCCTTGAGCATGTTCCCTTTTTCTTCGAAATTGAATAACTTCTGACCCCTCCTATCTCCTATTACTCTCTGTATTGAAATATATATCAAGTTTAAGATCTATTTTTAAAATTTTCAGGTATTATGATAAAAAAGAATCACAGGATTCATCATATAATCAAGGGAAAAAGATTTATACTGAAGGTCGAGGGATGACTTGGATTCCTCCTAATAAAAGACCAAATAAATTAAAAGAATCTATCAGAGAATTAGAGGTAAACCACTTTTAAGTTTAATCCAATCTAAGTATTATTTAATATTTTTTAATTTGATTTTAAGGAACAACTTGATCATTTCAAGATTATTTTTTGCAAATGGAGAAATAATTCAATACTACAATTAATTTTGAATTCAGGTCTTCTTATTAATATATTTATCAACTCATTTACTGCTGATATTACAAAAATCACATTTGACAAATATCTAATTGGCAAATTATGTTCTGAAAATATTGCTGATGGTAAATGCTTGTTTAAACTTTTTTTAAAAATATATTAATTAATTATAGTGCGATAAATAAAAAGGCTAAGCAGCTATGATTATTTATTTATTGCATTCAAACTCGCAGCGACGTTTCGGTTGCATCTTCATGGCTAAGGTTCAGTCAATAGAAACACTCTTATTGTTCTTTGATAGACATTTTATAAAATTAAATAACTATCTATCAGGTATATTAATTACATTCAGCGCCCAGTTCAAGTCAATATAAGACATCATATATAGACTTGGACAATGCCATATAAAATGTCTATCAAAGACCATAAGAAGATTTCTATTGACTGAACTTTAGCGATGAAGATGATCGCATAGTCGACCGAAACGTCGTTGTGGGTTTGAATGCAATAAAGAAATAATCATAGCTGCTTAGCCTTTTTATTTATCCTAGTACATTGAGTCAGCTATTCACCTCGCTTACATATTAAGTAATTATGACATATTTTTAAAAATTAGTTCTCATAAATGAAGATTTATTTATTTGGACTTCATCAGAGAACTTGAGGGTGAATAATTTCATTTTTTTATAATTATTGATTGTTGCTTGTAAATTAATGGAATTCTATGGTCCCACTGCAGTTTCATAACGAATAAATTTTTTATCAAATTTTGTTTTTAGTGATTTTTACAAGATCTCATTTAATCTGCTCTTATAATGATAGCCAAATGACATTAATTTATTTCACCAAACCTTTAATGAATGGTTATATCCCGGAGAAATTGAGCAAATTGGAACCCAGGCTTCAAGTCCTTGATCTTGCAGGTCCAGCAGGTCGTAGAGTCGATCGTCGATTATCTTGCAATATTTCTGGAGATTTGGTAACAAAAATAACTTATTAATAAAAAATTTCTATTGAAAGAAAGACTCCTTTCAGAATAGAATTTTTTTTTAATATACATAATAATTATAATTATAAAATGAAATTTTAATTAATGGAAATAAAATAATGTTAAAAAAATTTAAGATGAAAGGAGCCTCTCTTTTTTAAACAAAAAAAAATTTACAAAATAGTAATTTAAATGTTACATTTTATTATTTATTTGTTTCACTAATAATTATTTAGATAATATATTTTGACAATAATTAAGGAAATTATTCCAAATGCTAAAACTTACTTTAGATAATAATGATCTCTTGATATTCATACATTTTCATCCCAAACTATTTCTTATTATTCATATTTAGTAATTAATGAAAAACAATTGATTTTAAGTATAAAACGAAATTTAGATAAACTTTTGTAAAAAGAAAAATATTCTAAATAATTGCACAAATATAAAGCTAACAAAATTGCACTTAACAATTCTCTCATACCCATAATGCCTTGGTGAGCTTTTCGTTGATTGGCTTTGGAATAAAGAGGGAAATTTAAAATTATAAATCAACAATATATATATTTGTTTAAAAAAATGAACATGTTTTTTTTTTCAGTTATTGGTTTGGTGGCGTTGCACACGTGATGAAGTCTATCCTTGGAGTCCAATAGTTAAAGACCAAGATCGGGCCAATGTCCACGTCTATGATATTCTAGGGTATATATACAAAACATGTTATTTATTAAGAGAATGATTCTCCACCGAAGTGTTTCGAGTTTTATAATATAAATATGACCTTTTTCAATCTAAAATTATTTAAAAAATTTTTATTATAAGAAAGAAGTGTTTATACGAGGTGTGTTCAAAAAGAAACCGAACTTTTGCTGTATCAGCTTTATTGCTTATTGTACAACATTTTAAGCACTGTCGCCTTCAAAATAGTCCCCTCTACTGGCAATACACGGTTCCCATCGTTTCTTCCATTTTTGGAACGCCTCCTGGAACACATTTTGTGGGACGGCAAGGTGTCTGGTCGTATCTTCTCTATGGTTTGGAAATGACGTCCTTTCAACTTGTGAATTTGTGCCACGTGGTCAGATGGTAAACAAGGAGGTCTACCACGGAATCCTAGTGCACAGGAAAGCGCCTGATTTGTGAGAAAACCAGAGTTGGATGTTGCATCATGACAATGCATCAGCTTTCGCGTCACTCATTGTCTGCAGCTATCTAGCAAAAACCACATTCCCGTTGTGCTCCATCCATCCGGACCAAGCCCCAGCAGACTTTTTTCTGTTTCCTAAACTGAAAAACTCGTTGAAAGGACGTCGTTTCCAAACCAGAGAGATTCAGGACAATGGGACGAGACACAAAATGTGTTCCAGGAGGCGTTCCAAAATGAAAGAAACGATGGGAACGATATATTGCTAGTAGAGGGGACTATTTTCAAGGGGACAGTGCTTAAAATGTTGTTACAATAAGCAATAAAGCTGAAGCAAAAGTTCGGTTTCTTTTTGACACACCTCGTATATTTTAAATATAAATAAAGGGCAATAATACTTTTTGAATTCTTAGTTGTTTTGATACAAATTTTTTATCTTATCATCAGATTATGAATCAAATCAAATTATTTTATAAAAAGTTATATATGTATATACTATGGTTATATATTCTGGAAGGTTTCCACGACTGAGTGTATAAGTTGGTTGTTGAGTCGAGGAAATCTCAAAACCCCCATGACTTAACCAGAAAATGTTTTTCTTTATATATATATATATATATATATAGATAGCGAAGATAAGTTTTCACATAAACCCAGTCGCGGAAACCTTCCTGAAGATTGTATATATATATATATATAACTTTTTCTTTCGCCTGCTGAGAATCATAGTGGCGAAAGTCTGAAAATTCAATTTTTGAGTTAAGCCTAGCAAACGTTGTTAAAACGTCTTCTCTTTTGAGTGCCAAAGTGGCGAAAATATATTTCCATTCTTTGCTAATGATTCTGGCCAATTCATTTGTTGTCTGGCTATTTAAATGTATATGTTTATAAAACTTTCAATCGCCTTTTCTCGAATTGTTGAATTTCGAACTTTCGCCACTATGATTCTCAGCAGGCAGATATAAATTTAAATATATATATAACATCAAAATTTATTATGAAACAATTCAGTCAAAATGATTGATTTAACAAAAAATCAATCCATCAGATTTTCATTTTAATGAAAAATGTTGAGAATCCCTTCTATAATAAATAGTAAACTATATTACATTAAATTTGAAGTTATTTAATATTAACCTTTATTACAGTACAAAAGCAGAACTATTTAGTTACTATAGAACTGAATTTGATCCATTATCGGTTTCATTTAGTAAAATTCATTCAAATATAATTCATTCAATTGAACAAAAAGTTACCAAGAAGGTAAGTAATTTTATTTTTCTAATTTTTTTTTTTTATTTCATTATTTAAAAATATTTTTAGGGCGAAGTTACTGTTGAAAGTTGCGTTTATGAAGTTACGGCCCATAGATTACAACGAACTCAAATAACTTCAATTCCACTTCAAACACAAGTTTGTTGTCTCGGCCTAAGTCCAGATGAAACCAAATTACTTCTTGGTTGCATTGATGGCTCTCTTTTGCTTTATGATCAAGGAAGAGGAGTCACCCATTTGGTTAAAGCCTCTTTCGTAAGTAGAATAGTTTTTACTAGTAATGTAATAAATTACGTAAACAATTTCATTTTAGATTTCAACGATGGTATGCTGGCATCCGGACGGTGGTCTTGTTGTTGTCGCTAACGAGAGAAGTCAAATACAATGTTTTGATTTGGCATTGGCTTGTATAAAGAATCAATTCATTAGTGAGGATATGACTCCATCAAATCTAATCGACTTAGCTTCTTATTTTAAACATCAACCTACACTTCTCCATTTGCAATGGAATGCTAAATCGGATATTTCCCGTTATTCAGAACAGTGGGCTCAAACAGACACCATCCTGTTTCTTTATTTTCAAAGGTAAATCTATTTATAAATCATCCTGTTATATATATTATGTTCTGGAAGGTTTCTGCGACCCAAAATTTTTATCAGAAATTTATATTGCAATACATAATAGAGAATCCTATATAAATATAAAATTTCATAAGAATTTGAAAAAAACTTTTTAAAATGTGTAAAAAGATGCAAAGGGGGACCCCCTTTTGAATTGAAATTAACATGAAAATCCCCATAGGGATTTAACATTGGCTCTATGGAAGGAAGACCCGGAAAATGAATTTGAAAAATCTGAAATATTACATCAGTAAAGTGTACTTCAAACAATTTTCACAAAAAATTTTACTGATATACTTTTTAAAGAGCATATAAAAAATAAGTGATTTTTGAATTTTAATCAAAATCGTTAGAGCCGATTTTGAAAAATCCGAAAAAAAGTGAAAAAGTACTTCAATAAAGTACTAGTACTTTTTGGCCGATTTTGTTCACAAGCTTCTTTTGGGTGTCCGGGAGGTTAGCTAACATAAATATAAAATTTCAATCCCATAGCTCAATTTCCTCATGCTTAAAATCGTTACACGCAGACAATCCCCACTTTTTTTGACTCAGTGGACCTCAAAACATGTATATATATCAAAATCTCGACATCGAATTTTTGACATGATCGCAATACTCTATATATTACATATATATTTAAATATAATGTTTCATATTTTGTAGAGGCCCTCTTGCCTCTATACGGCTTATAGGAGGCGGGAGTCTTCGAGGTGATATCCATGGATTTTCCTTAACTGCTGATGCTCTTGTAAGTCAGTATTTAGAATACGGACAAGTTGATCGTGCCCTCAACCTCCTTCTAAGTCTCAACTGGGATGCTTATGGAATTCAATGTATGAGGTCTCTTCATCGTCTCACCAATTATTTACTTCGCCTGCCATTGACCCCTGAGAGAGAATGTAAGCCATATAATTCGCTTCTTTTCATATTAATAAAATAATTAATTTAAATAATCTTCTTTTGTAGTACAATTAGAAACTGCCCTTGGATCATTTCATGTCCCTTTAAGGCCCATATGTCAGGCAACTGAAGAACAATTTGCTGATCAAGTTACCGACCTCACTCATAGATTTTTTCATCATCTTCTAAGGTATTTATTTTCAAATTTTTAAAAAGAAGAATTTCGATGGTTGAATGATAATTAACAGGAATAGGTAGATGTACGCAGTCACCAAAAAATAAAAAAATTATTTAAATATCGTCGACGTTTCAGGAACGCATCGTTCCCATCTTCAAGACCTACGGTCATCGAAAATTTAATTGATGTTATTGTAAAGATTGATTGTATTTTACCTGTTTAATTTTCGATGACCGTAGGTCCTGAAGATGGGAACTATGCGTTCCCGAAACGTCAACGATATTTAAATAAAGTTTTTATTCTTTACTGGCAGCCTCCTACATCCAGATAATCCTGGTATTTATTTTCTTAAATTTTATTTTACAAAAATTTGAAAAATTTGTAATATTTTATTTTTTAGGCATGAACAAATGGAAAAAGCTTTTCGTTTAGCAATCGATCTTGCTGAACCGAGTCTTTTTCTTGATATCGAATGTTATGCACGATCTATAAATCAAGAAGCATTAGCAATCGGTGCCCGAGAACATGCCGTTCAATTACAAAGAAGAACAGCGCATTCGCTTGTTTCCGGTTCGGATCATTCTTCTTCCACTTCAGCATCTACAAGTGGTTCAGATGATGGATCAGAAACATCGGCTTCGTATACAAGCAGTACTTGTTCTGGTTGTGATCGCACTTCGTTACGATCTTTTTCGCCGGCTCCTCATTTACCTCCATTGCCAAATCTACCCTCATCGCCTTTACCGCCTCTACCAAACACGTATCAAACGTCATCTGGAAAACCGAAAGTTAAATTTTCGGATCGAGTAACACATTTTCCTACAACAACTCAACAACAAAATGTAAGTAAAATTTATATAGGCCTATATACTAGTCAAATTTATATATATATATATATATAGAAAATATCATAATATAAAACAATTCCATAATATAAATTAATAAAAACTTTGGTGTGGGGGCCACCAAATTTTTTTGTTGTGGCCCCTTATACCCACCTTGATTGCCTGGGTGGGAGAGGGGGAAAAGAAAAAAAAAAAAGGGGACAAAAAAAAATAATATTTTTAAAGAGGATCTAAAAAATAATTGATTTTTGAATTTTAATCAACCTCAAAACAATAGCGGATCCAGAAGTGTTTCTCGGGGGGGGGGGGGGGTAATCTGGTGTGACTAGCCGTACAACACAATTTTCTCTTAATTTCGGTAATTTAAAGACGCATTCTGTACTTGTTTGCCAGAATATAATACAAATCAAATTTTTAAGTAGGCCTATTAATTTTTAAAATTTTACATTCAAAATAAATTTTTTTTTTTTTTTTTTTCGAAAAAAGTATTTTTTCAAATCTCGAGGGGGGAGGATTACCCCCTTTATCCCTCCCCTGTATCCGCCCTTGGCTCAAAACATGTATATCCATCAAAATCTCGACATCGAATTTTTTACATGATCGCTATACTTTCTCTCTATAAATTACATATATAGGTAAGAGAAAGTAAAAAAAGGATGCCCCAAAAGATATTCAGGATTCATAAGAAGGAAAAATATTTTATTTATTTAATAAAACATCAATTTTTCTTTTCTTTTTTTTTTAGGAAAATAGCAACACTTCTGAGCATCTTCATTTGAGTCCAAATAATTCCGGCATTTCAATGCATTCGAATCATTATATACAAAATCTTCAAAATATTAATAATTTAAATAATTTAAACCTAAATGGTTATCCAGGTAAAGTAGCAATATAAAAATTATAAATAACTTTGTTTTTAATATATTAAAATATTGAAATTTTTTTTAGATGCTTCAGAAGAGGAAGATAACGCAAATGGAACGATAAAAATTGTACATTTTGGAGTTGTTTGATATACTTAAGAGGTGGAAGCTACATTCTAGGTTAAGTGTTATTATTTATTTATTTATTTTTAAAGCCTAAATTGATCATCCATTATTAAAAGCCTTAATATTTATATATGGTTGATTGTATTTTTATTAATTGACTGAAAAATTGATTGTTAATTAGAATCGATTGTTCACAGAAATAGTTAATGAATTTTTTTTTTATTAATGATCGAATGGGATTTTTCGTTTTTTGATATTTTCAAAGTCTGTCACAACACAAATGCCCTTAAATTTTATTATTTCTTAAAACTATGCCTAAATCTTAATATGAATAAGAGCTTTGGGTTCATCAATTAATTTATCGTGACGACATATATATATATATATATATTGATATCAAATAATCAGAGTAGGGCAAGATACTAAAAAAAGTATCTAAATACAAGATGAAATTTTTTTGAATATATTAATATAATCAATTAGAACTTATTTGACGACAGGATTTGCCAAAACAAAGCGGGATTAATTATCAAAATAAGAGTTTTTTTGATTCAATGGAACCTCACTTAACGACCATAATTCGTTCCAGAATCATACTCGAAAGTGAAACACTGGTTATGCGAAATAATAACATTTTCCCCATGCTCCCCCCATGACTCGGACTGAAGTAACATGCCCACAATCTCGGACATTCCCTCTCCTCGTCACTCTTTAAGCAAGTTTCATTCTTTTACAATTTGTTTTACTCGTTATGAGAGGTGCTCGCTAAGCGAATTTCTACTGTATTTTCAAAGTCTCTCTATCTGTGATTGGCCTTGAATTTTATTATTTCTTTAAACTATGCCTAAATCTTAATTTGAATAAGAGCTGCTGCTATGGGTTCATCAATTAATTTATCGTGACGACATATATATATATATACTCTATATCAAATAATCAGAGTTGGGCAAGATACTAAAAAAAAGTATCTAAATACAAGATACAATGAATTTTTGGGTATCTCGACTCAAAGATACTTTTTTATATACATTTTTAGATAAATTTTTCAAATTTTTCGGAAAATATTTGTTTTTAGTTTTGACATATAAAACCTTAAAATCTTTTCAAAAATATTACTTTCGCCAGGGGCGTATATAGAAATTTTTTTCGGGGGGGGGGGGGGGGGGCCTGAACTCGAAAATTTTTCTGCGGAAAATTTTTTTTTAAGAAACTAAATTTTTTTTCACACGAAATTCTTTGCGGAACTAAAGTTTTCCATCCTGCGGAAAGATTTGTTGCCCTGATATCTGTATATGTGTTTGGGAGGCCCTCGCCCCCCCTCCTTATATACGCCCCTGACTTTGGCATTGACATTAAACTCATATCTTAAAGTTTATAAATAAAAAACAATTTTATAGGCCAAAGTCAGAAGGATTGGGGGGAGTATAAATATATAAATACATATTTAGTTATACCTAAAAAATTTTAAAAAATAGAGCCCAAAAGACATAATAAGATACTGAGGATTTATTGATGATAGGCTTGTTTTCTTCTATTATAATTTATTGTATTTACACGGTAAAAGAATTAAATCCAAATATTTCGGTCTTTCTTCTATAGTAGACATCCACCTCACCGTATTTCGCCAAGTAGGCTGTCTAAAATCTTACGCAGGGAGATGAATACCCCTCAAGAACTTGATTCAGAAACGAAAAAAAAGCAAACGTAAAACACAAAATAAAGTCTAAAGCGCCGCATACACGCCGTATCTGCTCCCGAGCCGAATCGCACAGAAGGCCCAGACGGATCTGTCTCGAGAGCCCACACACTTGCGGATTTGGCTCGTTTGAGGGCGAGCCGAGCCGGGCTCGGGTGCAAAAGTACGGCGTGTATGAGGCGCTTAATAGATAGACAAATGAAAGTATCTTTTAAAAGTATCTTTTTGGAAGTCGAATATACTCAATTTATAAGTATCTAAATGCAAGATACTCGATTCAATGATTTTGTGTATCTAGATACTTGTATTGCCCAACTCTGCAAATAATAATGTCCGTGACGAAGAAAAGAGTAAAGACAGATAAAATCGCCTTCGCTAAGATACAGTGTTCTATCAATATCTCAGCTCTTTATTTAATCAGTAGGAAATGTCAATTATTCAGCCGAAAAAAAATTTGAGAAGTTTTTTATTTTCAAGAATGTAGGAAGATGGCTGGTTTTTCAATTGGATAGCAATAAAGGTTTTTAAGTACTGTATTTCGAATTTCTTGAAATAATTAAATACTAAATATCAATTTCTGAATTAAATAAGGATAATTTTCTATTTTTTTTATTTAAAAAATAAAAAAAAAAAAACAGAAGAAATGTTAATAACTTTTTTTTTATTAACTCTTCCATGATCAATCGATTTTTTTCCAATTAAAGACTATTGTACAAACATATTTTTATATAATTCTTTTTTTATCGCCTATTATATTTTGTATAAAATATTTATTTACAATAATTTATGATAATAAATATTTTTGTAAAATTTTAAATATAGAATTTGCATTTTGATAATATGAAGTAAATCAAATTAAATTCATAACAAAGTATTTGCGTTCTAACAACTAATATTTCTGTTTGAAAAATTAAATTATTTTATATGGATATATATATATAATTGTTTTTGGAAACAATTTTAAATTATTAAAATTAAAACAAACTAACTGTGGAAACATAATAATATAACAAATCAAACATATAACTTTCATGAGTAGGCATCGAAAAAGGATTGGAGGGGAATTGGCATTGTCCCACCTTAAAAATACTACAACAACAAAAGGATATTTTATATTTAATCAACGTAAAGTTGTATAAAACAGATAGTGATATTTTTCTACTTAAAAAAAAAAAAGAAAATCGATGCCTATAATAATATTAATATATATTAATTAATTATATTTTTATAAATTATTTAAAAAATAATGAAAATATTTTTCTATTTTTATATATACAAAAAAAAAAAAAAATAAAAAAATAATTAGTTACTAAAATTGCACTTTCTATCTGAAAAAAAAAAATTATATATGTTATAATATAAATCGGCTTATTATTAATGGCCGGAAATGTCTGAAGATACCTGTAAAATTCTTAGACTAAATAAAAATAATAATAAATAACTTATAAGAAATATATTGATGACTATTTTAATTTGAATTGCCTGCTCTTAATACTAAGATTGACGGAAATGACAAGAACAGAAATGAATAAAATAGAGCGCTGGTTTATCCTTTAGGAAGAGACCTGGAAGTTCTAGGATGGAAAAAGTTCATTAAATGGGTGGCTTTGACAAGGATCACTCTGGGAACCAGTTGATAAAGATATAGTAGGCTATAATGGTTGGTATTAATTTAAATTAATATAAATATATAAACCTTGAATAGATAACAGTCTTCTATGTATATAAATGGATTATATATATATGGCTTGTTTGAAGTAAAATGAAAAAACCTCAAGTTAGTCTAGAAAATTTGTTCATAATCAAAAACAATAGAAATTTGTCGTAACTATGTCTAAGCAAAAGTTACGTTTCAATCATTTCAATAATATTTAGGCCGTGATCGGAGCACTGAACTGGGTCGTTAGGCCCTAATTTAAAAGAAAAAATATAGGGGTCGGACAAAATAATATGAGCACCGGACATTAGGCAATATCCGGTATTTATGTATTAATAATTTATTGAGCCACCATTTGTAGAAATTTTTACAGGTTATTTGGGGGTAGTCTAGGAAGACTATTTTAAGTTTTCAATCTTGTGATAACTTGTTAGGGATAAGGGAGAGGGGGTGGAAAAACCTCAGAATCTTTTAACTTTGTTCAGTTTTTCGCTTATATCCCATAAATTAAGCATATTTTGTACATCATAGTACAATACAAAGTTGTAGAAGATTAAATTTGCTAAAATTTGGTTGATAAAATGAATTTGTAGACTCAATATTAACTGAGATAAGGCCGATCAAAGTTTCTATTTGTTTTCGAGAAACTTTGATCGGTCGTATCTCGGTTAATATTGGGTCTACAAATTCGTTTTATCAACCAAACTTTACCAAATTGAAAGTTATACAACAACATTGTATGGTACAGTGAGGGTCAATATTAAGTCCCACTTATGCGTTTTTTGCTTGTGATTATTTCATTGTTTTTATAAAAGAAAATGAAAATCTTTATTGCAAATTTTCTAGGTTTGAACCATGAAAGTTTCTATTAAAAAATTTTAATTTTTTTTTAAAAAACAATGAAATAATCACAAGTAGAAAAGACATGGGTGGGAATTAGTATTGTCCCTCATTGTGCTATGATGTAGAAAATATGCTTAGTTTACGAGATATAAAACAAAATTAAAACTGAAAAATGCCCTAAAATTTTGAGGTTTTCGCAGCTCCCTTCCCTCCTCTCCACCAAGTTACCAAGGGTCCACGAGGTCGAAAACTTAGGATCGACATCCTAGAGTATCCCAAATAACTTGTAATAATTTCTACAAGCAAATAGTGGCTCAACACATTATTAATAAATAGATAGACAATATCTGTCTATATGTCTGGTGTTCTTATTATTTTGTCTAACATCTGTATATTATTGTAATGAAGACTAATAGTAGTTAAGCCAATAAATTTGGAGTGTCTGCGTTTCATTAATTATAACTCAAAATTGGCGACATTGTATATATATATATATATATATAGATAGATAGATATATTTATTTATTTATTATTTTTTGTATTATCATTCATTTAATAGAATAGATTGACTTGGTTTTTAGATAACTCTCCTTCTTCCATAGCTATGCCTATGTAAACATTGAACAGATGTTTAAAAAAAAAAGATTTATAAAGGTTTCAACAAATTAACTTTAAACAAGTCATCTAAATATGTTTAAAATATTTGTTTCATTTACCTAAAATTCAAGATTTTGAATGTCCATGAAGTGCCATTAAACAATAAATAAAATAAGACGGAGTTATATTGGAGGTAAGGAGTCTTCTATAGGAGTTTCACTGAGCTCGTCGCCTGCCAACATGCGAACTCCAGGAAGTGCAATTAACGTCCGAAAAGCAGCACCCAAAGCAGTCTCTGCTGCCGTAGCCAAGGGTTCCGACCACAAGAACAACGCCCAAACAAGGGTTATGTAGAAAACATATCGCACAACCAGATCGATCAGGTACAAACTGTAAAAAAAAAATATTATTTAGTATGTTAATCTGTTGTGAAATCACTTTATAAAAAAATCATCTATACTTAAACACTAGACTAAATTAGGCAACCAAAATGTTTAGCTGTCGGACGTGTTATTTTAAAACTAGGTTATATTTGTGGCCCTGGAAGGGAGTGTTTTTTATAATTTGAAAAGTAAAAAGTTATTATTATCCCGACGTCCTGTTATTTCTTTGTCGATACGATGGTGTTACAAAGTGCGACCCTGACGTCCGGGAAACGAGACCAACTCAAGAAGTCGCGCGCCTAGCCGTGAAAATTCCGCCGTTTTGGAGGGCCAATCATACAATTTGGTTCAAGCAAATCGAATCGCAGTTCAGACCCTCAGGGGTAACTGCTGAAGCCACAAAGTACCATTATCGCGTAGCCTCAATCTAGAGTGAGATATTAAACCAAGTAAGTAGTATCATTTCTAGTTTCCTCGCCCACGATATGTTCATTCTTTTTATAAAAGAAAATGAAAATATTATTGGAAATTTTCTAGGTTTGAACCATGAAATATATAATATTTTTTCAAAAACAATGAAATAATCTCAAGTAGAAAACGTATGGGTGGGACTTAATATTGTCTCTCACTGTACAAGACGTTGAAAGACAGACTGCTCTAACGGTTTGCGGACTCGGAGGAGAAGCGCTTGCAAAAGCTTTTACGCGAACTCGATTTGGGCGATAAATGCCCATCTCAATTGCTTAGGGAAATCCGGGAGCTAGCCAATAATAAAATAGATGAAAAAATCTTGAAATAATTATGAATTCAAAGATTGCCGCAATTAATCCAAATTGTCTTATCTGCGAGTTCTTATTATTGGTTTGGTTGATTAAGTTCCACTAACGAGCACACCAGGCACTTTTGGTGCCTACTGTATATCAAGGGGATAAAACGCAAAATGTGAATGAAATTTCACTCAATAAAGAAATTTTTGTTGTTACGAAACTTGACCAGAAAAATGATTTAAAATCTTATACTTGCTGAGATTACTTGTCTCTAATTAAAAGCAGATGAAGGGCTGTTTTAGAAAGAAAAATAGCTTGATAAGGTTTTTTCTCTTTTTTTATTGGAAAACTTAATTATGGCCGACCAATAGCACATGTTTTTGGTTTCGGTTTTGCAAAAACCATTTTCAAGGCCTAAAAAAATCAGAAAAACACATCAATCATTCCATTCTACATTTTATATGTATAAGAGTTAAGTTTTTAGGCCTTGAAAATGTTTTTTCCAAAACCGAAACCAAAAACATGCGCTATTGGTGGGCCATAATTAAGTTTTCCAATAAAAAAAGAAAAAAACCTTATCAAGCTATTTTTCTTTCTAAAACAGCCCTTCATCTTCTTTTAATTAGAGACAAGTAATCTCAGCAAGTATAAGATTTTAAAGAAATTTTTTACATTTTTACTGCAATATAGCGAACATGAACTGTTTTTTACTTTCTCTTACCCTATATATGAAATATATAGAGAGAGAAAGTATTGCGATCATGTCAAAAATTCGATGTCGAGATTTTGATGGATATACATGTTTTGAGGTCCCCTGAGTCCAAAAAAAGTGGGTCCCGCAAATTGGTCTGTGTGTGTGTGTGTGTGTGTGTCTGTGTGTGTGGACAGATTTTTCTGTAATATTACGGCTACCCAAATGGGACAATAAAACAAAATTGACCCTGGAGAATGGTCCAAAATGTATAATATTTTTCCATCTCTAAAACTTTTAATAATATAGGACTTTTCCGACAAAACCATAATTACATGCGCATTCGTCGTCTTGCTTGAGGTAGTGTCTGAGGATCGTCATTTAGACAGTATTCCCTGGTACCGAGAAGAGCCAGTCTAAGGAAATCAAACCAATCTATATCGGTCATTTCAGTATAAAAGCACTCATTATCTTTGGGGGACAAACTCTTTCGTAAATCTTCCATACGTTCGCTACGGAATATCCATTTTTTTGTAGTATAATACTGAAGCAATCCAATGCCGTTTTGGATTCGATGATGTAATCTAACCATGCTGAAACAGAGAAATAAACAAATAAAATCAAGACAATGAAAGTAGTATAAGTTATTTATAAATGGAACAAGTGAAAGTGATCATTTTAGGCAGACAGTCAAAACAAATGTAAGAGTTAAGGACAATCTTCAGAAATGATTTTTTTTTTTTAATACGTACAATCTTTTACGACCGATTAGTAACAAAAGTCCGTCGATAAAATAAGCAGGAAGAAGATGATAGAAGAAAACACTGAATTCGTGGACAAAGCGATTGGTTTTGACGCTTCCATCTGGATACCAGACAGTACCACTGAAAGGGTTGGTGTATATCAGTTCTCGTCCCATTTCCACTAATTCACCCCACGAAGGCATTAATTTGGAAGAGGAGGTAACATTGAAAACCATTGGTTCGGATTCGATCCTGCAAAAGAAAAAAATTCAAATTTTAAATTCTTCATCTTCATTGATAGCCTCGCTCTTTGATCAAAATTTTAGAATAAAAAACAATTTTTAATAATTCTCTTTGGAAGGAAAGTTTATTTTTTATTTATAAGTAATATTTAAATTTGAAATTAAACATTTTTTACAAAATTCTAATTTATTTCTGTAAAAAATAATAAATTGTAAGTTCAAGATTGAAAAACAATACAAGTTTATAACTTGAATTAATGAACCAACCAAAAAAAATCTGGTGGAACTGGTCGCACCAAGTTTTTTGTGTCGAGATATATTTAGTTTCCCATAGCACCTTAGTTCCAAAGTGGTCAACACTCTTAAATACTACATCAGTAAAATGTTTCAAATAATTTTCAGGGCAAATTTTTAAAGACATTTTAAAGACGATCTAAAAAATAATTGATTTATGAATTTTAATCCAAATCGTTAAAGCAAATTTTGAGAAAATCAAAAAAAAAAACTGGAAAAAGTACATCAGTAAATTGTACTTCAAGAATTTTCACGAAAAATTTTACTGATATATTTTTTAAATAGCATGTAAAAAATAATTGATTTTTGAATTTTAATTAAAATCGTTAGAGCCGATTTTGAGAAATTAAAAAAAAAACTGAAAAAGCACTTGTTTTGTTCAAAAGCTTATTTTTGAGTGTCCGGGAGGGTACCTAAATTAAATATAAAATTTCAATCCCGTAGCTTAATTCCTTCTTGCTTAAAATCGTTACAAACAGACACACAGACAGTCCAATTTGCAGGACCCACTTTTTTGGACTCAGGAGATATGTACCGGTATATCCATCTCGACATCGAATTTTTGACACGATCGCAATACTTTCTCTTCAAATATTACATAAATAGGTAAGAGGAAGTAAAAAAACGTAAAAGATAAAGAAAATAAATCTGAGAATATTTTTAAAAAATTGTTATCTTTAAAACATAGAAGCTTTTTTTTTACTTAGGATTATTTTAATTAAAAGCTCACTCGTTGATAGTGCAGCGATGGTAAGTGACGAGGATGAGCGCGTTGATGGCAACATCAACAGGCATGAGTTCGGATGGATGTTCTTGCTTGCAAAGCATCGACCTGAGTACTCCTTTTCCAGCCGCCACCATCAACCCAATGGGACCATTTAGGTTGTCTACCCAGCCAGGGAGCGGCTCCTTCCAAGCAGAAGTAACTGAAAGCAAAATCAAGGTCACTCACTAACTTTCACTTAAATTTTAACTATGATATAACGAATTATTGTGTTATAAGATAAAAGCTTTTACACTGTTGGATGTGGCTATTTATTCTAATAATATAGGCCTATATTAGGCTGGCATAAAACTTTAAATTTTTAAGTTAGAAAAAATGAATGGCTCATTAAAGTCGAGCACACGTTCTCCAGTGAGTGTTTCAAAATTAAACTAAGACCCGGTTTTTTACATTTAATTAACTAGTTATCCCTCGGATAAGCTAGTTGACTGTGACTTTCGACGTTTTACTAAATATAAAATTTAAAAAAATCAAAGCCCTTGGGGGGGGGGAGAGAAAATGCCCCCCCCCCCAACGATGCCTCTGTACTTGATGTGAAGCAATCGGTCCTAAAAATCACTTCTAATTTATTTCCATTTCATATTTGATCATCGACGTTTCGGACGCCAGTCATGTTCTTCTGCAGGACAATTAGTAGTAAAATAAATACAGGAGAATGTATTTTCCCTAAAAAAAAGTAATTATATGAAAATACATTCACCTGTATTTATTTTATCACTAATTGTCCTGAAGAAGGACACGACTGGCGTCCTAAACACATGTACACGTCTATTCTCTAAGCAAAAACGTTAACTTGTAACATCTGAAAACAGCGTTAATTCATTTTAACTCCTCCTTGCCTCAAATTGCTTTTCTGTAAGCAACAAGTTTAACGCCAAAGAGTTAACATTTAGTCAATAGTGTTAAAAATAAATGTCATTTCCAGGGGGTACCTTTATTATTTTAACGCCGTATTTAATGCTTCAAAATGGCGTCTTTAACCGAAAAGTGAGGTTATGATTTTGACAGCTTTGAGATAAAATCAACATGTTAAAACTTAGAGAATAGCATTTTTTAATGCTAGTGTGTCAGATAGGCCTGCTAGATTGAAAATAACAAATCAAGTTGGTATTACGCATGCGCGAGAGGTTATCGAGGGGTGTAAAAACACGAACAAGCAAAAAACGTAGCTATCTTCATATGAATCGTTAACACCTGGTGCTAAAAAGCAAAATATTAACGACTCTGTTAAAAGAGAATAGCACTTTTTATCGCTGATGTTATTACTTTGCTTTTTAACACCCAATATGATGTTAAATTTTAACGTCTAAATAGACCTGGTAGTCTGTTAATAAGCTATTAGTTGATATAACAGTAAAAAAAATTTCATTTTCTCCTTACCTATTGAAGGTCTGGCAATAACAATAGGAAATAATTTACTATATTCTTGTACGAGTTGTTCGCTTAGGTTTTTTGAATAAGAATATGTATTTGGAAGTTTACCAAGCAACCTGAAATTAAAAAAAAAAAATTAAAAAAACTTTTTCTAATAGGTGTAGCTCTGAATTTTGGATTAAAATTTTACTTGTTCCAGTTTAGATTAAAATTATAATTTTTCTAATTTTTTTAAAAATAATATTTTAATATAAAAACTCACTTTGGTGTGATAATATTGAGGATTGAGTCGTTCATCCACTGTACCATTTCAATTACTTTTCTAGGATTATCTGCTGATGGATAAAACTTCTCCTCAAGAACTTCCAAATCGCAATGGCAGTACGAAGTGGAAACGTGAGTGAAACACTACAAAAACAAAACAAAAAAAAAACATTTTATTTAAAAAAAAAAGGTAAAAAAATGTTGATCGATGGAATCGAACCCAGGATCTCCAGTCTTTCCGAGACATTGTCCAATGAACCGGACCACCGGACCCTCGGCCTACACAAATAAAACCCACTTCCGCTGCCGTGCAAGTAAGTGAAAAACTTTAAAGAAAATTTTTTCACTTGTCCGCCGTTTTTTAAACCAGTAGAGGGAGTACATCTGGATCTGCGGCGGACAAGTGAAAAAAAATTTCTTTAAAGTTTTTCACTTTGTTAGTAACTTGCACGGCAAGTGGGGAGGGGGGTTTTATTTGTTCAGGTCGAGGGCCCGGTGGCCTGGTTCAATGGACAGCATGTCTATGGCTTGGAAAGGCTGGAGATCCTGGGTTCGATTTTCGGGGGCCATGGGAAATTGAAGTATTTTGCGAAAAATATTTAAGAATAATAATGTTAAATTTAGGGCGTTATTGCTTTTTACACTTGAGAATTTGACATCTATTATTCTGACAGTGAAAACCAAATTTCAACATGTGAAAAAAAAACAATTTGTCATTTTCTCCTTGGACGTTGCTTCTTTTTCTATCTTAATAAGCGGTTTATTTCTTTGAATTAACTAAAAATTCTCTTCCGTATTCAAATGTAATATCATTTGAAAAAAAAAAAAAATTAAATAATTGTTTTTAATCGTCTTTTAATATATCCTGGAAAAATGAATTTAATCCTCAAGGATTTATTTATCAAATGAATATATATTTTCTCGACATAATTATGAGTGTATTTTTTTGACATTTTGCCATTCAAGGATTTTAAACGGAAATCATTTTACACTTCTTAATTGATTGCTATTTTGAGGGATGTTTAGTAAATGGTTACCTGAAATGACTGAGCAAGTTAATCCATTTTTATATAATAAATTTATAAATAATTTTTCTTTCATGTTATTGCCAAATAACATACTTCCTTTTACTTTGATAATTATAATAATATTATTCATGCGACGAAGATAATAATAATAATATATCAAAAAATTTTATAACTTATATATTTATGTGACACAGTTGAAAATAGAAGTTCATGGTCAAGACTCTTATGGGATTCTATAATTTTTTTCTGCTTTATTATCATATTCAAGGGGGAGATGTAATGTTAGATATTTTTGAATATAAACAGTGGCGTAGATGGAGGGATGCGACACCGCATCGGATGACACCCGTTTAAACCATGAAAAAAATAAATAAATAAAAAAATAAAATCCCATCACAATAAATTACAAAAAATTCTATAATTTTCTATAATATTAATACAAAATAATATTTATAAAAAGAAAGTGAAAGTCTAGGTATAAGGCATAAGATGCCGAAAAGACTAATAAAAGTGGCACCACAATATCCGCATCAGGTACCTCTCAAGATAATGGATATAAAATAAAATATAGGCCTTTTTATAATACAGTGTAAAAAAAGATTTTCAATAAAGTTTAGGCAAGAAATTTCTCTGGCCCCTAATCGAATAAGGATGAAACCTTAAATACTAGTTCTTAAGAAGGGATTAAAAATTTGGATTGAAGTGTCAGTAGAAAAAAAAACATAATTTTCTTAATTAGAGGATTAGAAAAGAACAAGTTAATTCTGGTTGTCAGTTAATGTTGACCAATAAATAAGAAAAACAATTTTTCTTTTTGCAGGATCTTGTTATAGCTAGACAATCGTAGCATGCACAAGCTTTTCACAGTTTCGACCTTCTTGAGGCCATCATCAAGCCTAATACGGTCGAAACTGTGAAAAGATTGTGCACGCTACGGTCGTATAGCAATTAATACACGGTTAGGCGCATTCCTAAAGTTGAACGGATAGTAGCTATGGATCTGAGGAAACGCTGATAATTTTGAAAAATACCAGTGCATATCTCATTCTTTTGGTGGATTAAGATAAATATAAACATTATTATTGATATAGGTGTTTATTGAAGGTGACATTTACTAGGTTAGGTAGGCTAGGGATCTGTAAGAGCCGCAGCGACCAAATTTGCAAGTATTTTTTTTTTTTTTTTTTTTTTTTATTTGGGGTTTTATTTGATATTGTACACATCCAACCCCTCAATTCCATATTACGATTGCAAAAATTGTGATTGCACAATGCTGTAGATGTACAATAATATCCAAGATCGCAGATCCCTAACGCACCTATGCAGTAGGGGAGACCGGGGCAGGTTGGCCCACTAATTTTTATTTCTTTTATAAAATTTTTTATTTAATCATTTTCGTTTATGTTTTCATTTTAAAATGTTGGTGCAACCTTAAGCTAACAAATGGTCATCGTAAAAGTCTCCTAAATTGATGTTAAAATTAAAAAAAAAAATTATTTCTAAAATATTTCGAGTGGGCCAACCTGCCCCGTGGTCGGGGCAGGTTGGCCCGGAAGTCATTTGTTATTTTTATATGAATAAAAATGCAAGAAAATAATTTAAAACAACCTAATTTTAACACACAAAGTTTATTTTAAATTATAATTGGTTATTGCAACAGTTTCAGTAATAAGTGAGTATTAAATCAAAAAAAGTATATCGTGACTTCAAGAACTTTTCCTTTTTCAGTTTTTCTTTTGTATTTAGGAATCACTGTTATAACCGTGGTCCAGAGGTTGGAGATAAGAGTCAGAATGCTATGAAGAGCATTGCAAACACCTTACTTGGGCTTGGCAAGTTAGCAAAAATAGTATCCCAACAAGGGTCCCAACTTTTCTCTCCCAACGCTCAATTTGTGCTCTTTTGAAAAATCTCTTAGAGCCCTCGGGGCTTGTGTAGCCATTTGGATACCAAATGGCTTAAATAAGAATGCCTGGACCCCCAAAATATATAATTATTAATACAACGGTTATCGTAAAAGTCTTATATGGCCTGAGTTACCGAAAAGACTGTGTGAATGTGAGTGTGAATAGGAAAAAAGTGTGAATGTTTAAAAAAAAAAAAAAAAAAAAAAAAAAAAAAAGCGGAAACACTTCATATCTTCCCGAACCACAGATATTCAAAGAACTAGAACGTTTTAGAAAACAATAAGAACATATTCATATATCTGATATCAATTTCCCAAAAACAAACACACGTGCTCATTTATGATGCAAAATTTCCTCCAATAAACTCTCAATGACGGCCAGTATAACATCGATATTTAAAATAATTTTATTTTGTTACTTTTACATCATTCATTGCCACTAAAATTGAAAAGATAAAACAGGGTTTAACGATTTCATACATACAATGGCAAAAAATCGAGTGGGCCAACCTGCCCCGTCATTTTTGGGCCAACCTGCCCCATCGTCATATTTGAAACAATTTTTATCCCGCACAAATCCCGTGGATGTTTTTTAATTAATATGCCATGGAGAAATAATCCTTATACTCTAACCTTTAAACATAGTGCTCACTTTTTATCCTCGAAGTAACCAAAAAGTAGATAAAACAATTTTATTCAACTAATGAAAATTTACTCCAAGGTGCAAAAAACGAATAAATGATCCTAGCTCATGCGAATTTACTCCGATCGCTATAGTTGTTTTGGCGGAAGGTGTGTGGCAGTGCTATTAACCTTCATTCTGATCCGTATCACAATCGTCCAATTATTCTGCGAAATATCGCGACTGGGCCGACCTGCCCCGTGGGCCAACCTGCCCCGGTCTCCCCTATATGTCACCTTTCGAAAAGTCAAATCAACACTAAAGTGGGATGCCGGTTGTTAGGAGGATACTGTGATGGGTATTCGCCCACTACAAAACAATAGAGCTATATATGAAGCTAGTGGATCTCACAGATCCGAGTGTTAAAAGATCCTGCAAAAAGAAAAAAGTTTTTCTTACTTATTGGTCAAAACCAACTGACAGCTAGAAGTAATTTCTTCTTTCCTTACCTTGTAATTGAATGATCCTCTGGCTGTTTCTATAATTTTCTTAGCATCCAATGGACCAAATCTTTTGAAATTTGGTGTATGTCTCAAGCCTTCCCCCTTTTATTTTGTCTACCAATCGAGGAGAGGGGAAATTATAAATCCTGAATGGAGGATTCACACAGTTCTAGGTATCTGTGACCGTATAATTTGTCAGTAATTCCTTTAATCTCTGTGTAATTTTTAATTCTATTCTAGCCTATTTTCCTTTTAAAAATATGGTCCTTGAATGAATTAAATTTCATTTAAGATAAAATCTCACAAATAGACAGATTATTCATCATTTCGTCTGAGTTAAAAACAAGTATAAATTATATTTATTATCCTTCCTTATTCAAGTGATAAGTGGTATAAAGAAGTCCTTGATAAATTTTAATATTCAATATAGTAAATTTATTCTTAATTTGTTTTTATTATTAGTTGTTAAAAAGATGCATTAAATCTCAAGATCATTTGTGGTTTTATTTTAATTCCCCCCCCCTCTTTAAATATTTAACCTTTGTTTAGGTTGTGATTAATTCAACAAAATTATTATGGTTATCAAACAACAAGTAGCTTAAAATTGTTTCTTTTTTCTATTGTGAAAGATTATCAACAAAAAAATAGAACCAACATTTTGGTTAAAAAAAGTAAAAATTGATGACGTATTGGCATCTGGTATCATAGTAAAAATGTCTCTAAAAATTAAAAAAGCCGATCTAATTTAGAAAAATAAGTGGAGAGGAAATCAAATGAAAAAAATAAAAGTTGATTTATTCGCCAACGATTGTAATTAATATCTATCAGGAGTGATGCAAACAGGATTTGCTTTTCGGAGGGAGAGGGGGGGGAGGTGTGATTTTTTTTTAACGGGGTTTTATAAGCATGAGTTTTATGGTTAGTAAACAAATACAAAAATTGTTTAAAATAAAAAACAAGAATGTCAAAAAAATTAGATAAAAATTAATTCAAATTAATCAAAAACACTAGGTGATATGTTTAGAGTTAATTTTGAGAAACAGTAAAGTATTCTTTGATCAATTTGATTCGAAATCCTCGAGACGCCTAGGAAATGGTTACTTAGCTTAAGTATAAAATTTGGGTAACGATAGTTTTTTCGTTTTTGAGTAATTCCCTTAACCCAAATTTTTTGATATTACACTTAAAATTCATTAAATTTATTGTGAAAAAAACTAAAATTCAAGCTAATAACGAAATCCTCTCTTTTAATGGAAATTTTAAGAAAAGTAATAAAACAGGGATTTTAACAAAAAAAAGCAATAAAAACTCTTTAGAGAAATTTAGGTAGGCCCTAAATATTTTGATATTTAAACTAAGAATTTAGGATTTTTTAACAATAAATTTAATAAATTTCAAGTGAAATATCAAAAAAATATGGGTTAAGGAAATTACTCAAAAACGAAAAAACTCTCGATACTCAAAATTTATATTTAAGCTAGGTACCAATGTCGCAAGCGTCTTAAGAATTTTGAATAAAATCGGTTAGAGTGCTAGTATTTTACTAATGAACTTTCCTAATTTTTTTCCTAAAATCAGCTCTAACAGTAGTGATCATGTTACTTAGTATTTGTATCACTTTAGAAGAGTACCGAAATAGGTATTTATAACAATAAATATATTGAAATATATCACCTAGTGTTTTTTTTTTTTTTTTTTTTTTATTAATTTTAAATAATTGTAAACTAGATCCAAAGGTTAAATTTTGCCAAAAATTACATTTCTGATATTTTTCTCTCTCCTTGGGGGAGATGGATGACTCCAAAGCCCCCCTTTGTTGCGCCACTCAATATCAGAGCAAATATGTCAGGTACAATAAAACTTTAAAATAAAAATGTTTATATCGAAACATTGGCAAATATATCTACTTTTTACTTTTTATTTATACCCTTTGAGTGTCTGTCCACTTTATTTTAATAAGTATTTGTAATGTTTAGCAAATAATCAACGCAAGGTCCTAAAATTTCAACACTTGAAATTTATCATTCATAAAAAATTTTCAATTAAAACAGGCACTCCAAATTAATTTCCCCAGTCAAGAACGTGAAATACCAAATAAAAGATCTGGAGAGCTGAAAGACAAGTTCTAATATAATAACTTTCTCTTATTGAAGAGAGTACAAAAAAAAAGATCTTGAATAATCTAAAAACAATGGAAGGTATTTAAATCAGGGATGTACAATAATTTTGGATTACGTACAGTCAGTTTCAATATTAACCGTCACTCTAGAGCAGTGGTTTCCAAACTTTATGTTACCACGCCTCCCTTAAAAATAATTAATCTTATGACGCCCCCCCCCCCCCATTTTATAAAATAATACAAAAACAAAAATCTTTCATGCTAAAAAATATAAATTTATATAAAAATATTTTTTTTTATTTATTCTTATTTATATTAAAACTAGCAATCATTTGGAAAATTGGTCCTGGTGGCCAATATTCGCGCCTCCCCTTCGACTAGTCCGCGCCTCACACTTTGAAAACGCTAGTATAAGGGTATTTTATGGCTGGTGGAATTTGTATCAGGAATGAAAGTTAGAAAAAACGAAGCCAGAATTTTTTCTTTAAAAATATATTTTAACAGCTTACGTTTCGGCCTTGGTCAAAGCCATCCTCGGATGACCCCTAACAGCTCCGAGGATGGCTTTGACCAAGGCCGAAACGTAAGGTGTTAAAATATATTTTTAAAGAAAAAATTATGGTTGCGTTTTCTTCTATCATTCCTGAAGAAAAATATTTTTCTCAAATCTTATTTTCACGCCCTAGGGGGGTGCCTAACTTAAATATAAAATTTCAACCACCTAGCTCAATTCCTCCATGCTTAAAATTGAACCCAAACAGACACACAGACAGACCACGTAGCGAAAACCACTTTTTTTTTTTATTCAGGGGACCCCAAAACGTATATCTCGACATCGAATTTTTGACATGAATCCAATACTTTCTCTTTATATATATATATATATATATGTATATTAACTTATGCAAATAGGTAAGAGAAAGTAAAAATTCAAATCCGAATTGAGATTAATTCTATATACAAAAAGATGCGGTAACTCACCCCAGTAAAATTCTAAGTGGATTAATTAATCATATCTTACTTTTCTACCTAATGAAAAAAATCCATACAAAATTCTGTAAGGCATTCGATGGGTTCCTAAGTTATTATCCCGTGTTATTATTATCTGTTTATGAGTGTTTGGAAATTCTCAAAAATTAATTCCGCCCCAGTAATAAGAAATTTTAGAATGACATTAAAATGTTTCTATCTCACTTTGATATTTGCTAAATATTGAATATAAATTTTAACTCAAACGGAATGCACTTATTTTTTAGTAAAAGTATTAAAAAACATTAATATCTTTGTGCATTATAGGGGATGGGACATTAACCAGGGGGGTTAATGCCTTCATACCTCCCCCCTCCCCCCCCTTAAGGAAATGCGAGCCTTCAACGCGAAATTACTCTCAAAATAATTTGAATACATTTATAAATAATTTTAAGTGTGAGTGTGAATGAGAAGGTCTTTAAAAAAAAAGTAAAAAATAAATAAATAAATAAAAAACTAATTTTTTTTTCAATGTCACCTACACTCCCCCTCCCCCTTTCAACAGCTTATTTATATTCTCCCTCTACCCTTAGTGAAATACAAAATATTTAATTTCATATTCAAAAGAATCGTTTTTCGCAGTCAAATTATTCTATCATTTTTTTTTTTTTTCAACGATAGAATGCATAATAATTACCTTTAATAAAACTCTCAAGAGGGTGTGCTGGCTGACGGGGTGGTCAGGGTGGGTTACACTATATTAATTATTCACTTTGATTCACTTTAAACACAAAAAAGAAGGCAGCGCCTGCAACCCGGCAACGCACTCGACTCGACTGAACGGGAGATTCGACTCTCTCTTTGTGTAGGAATAAAACAGATGAAAATAACAATTCCCTTTTTATTAAAAGTAAAAAAATTCCTTTTGCTCTAATCTAACTATATTTAGAACTGGAAAAGAATGTCAACAAGTGATTTGGAATATTCCAAGGCCTTTCTTAAATAATCAACCCTTCATCCCTCCTAAACAAAATAATAATCAACGCTATTTTTTGAATGAATGTTTTCTATTTATTTGGCTTCGATTTAGCTAAAATAAATTTAAAAAACATTCTTTTCAATTTTGCAACCCCTAATCCGATCTTTTTTTTTTACAATCACACTTTTTTCAAATTCACAACACTCACATTCACACAGTCTTTTCGGCAACTCAGCTCATTTAAGACTTTAAACGATACTCGAATGTTTAATATATCTATTGGGGGTCCAGGCATTTTTATTTAAGCCATTTGGTATCCAAATGGCTTAAATAAAATCATCGGACTGCCTGGGGGTCCGAACCCGCCGACTTTTGGTATACGAGGTTAGCACGCTAACCCCTACACCAAGCCCCGAGGGCACTAAAAAATATAAATTTATATAAAAATATTTTTTTTATTTATTCATATTTATTATTTTAATTAAAAACTCCGTCCCAGAATCTTCTAAATTATTTTATTATTTTATTTATAAAACTAGCAAACATTTGGAAAATTGATCTTGGTGGCCAATATTCGCGCCTCCCCTTAGACTAGTCCGCGCCTCCCTAGGGAGGCGCGCCTCACAGTTTGGAAAACGCTGCTCTAGAGAATAGACCTCTGAAGTTAGACAACCAGAGCACTTATCAGTGTTGCCTCAAAAATACTATTTCTCCTGCAATATTAAAAAAATGTTTATTTATTTATTTTAGAAATATTTATGAATTCTCAAATATAAGTTCATATTTAAAAACTAAAATTAAAATTTTATTCCCATGTATTTGAATGTAATAATATTTATAAAGAACTGAGTTAAAATTAAAATACATGGGGTTAAAATTTTAATTTTATGAACTTATGATCAAGAATTCATAAATATTTCTAAAATTAATAAATAAACTTTAATTTTTTTTTTTAATATTGCAGGAGAAATAGAATTTTTGAGGCAACACTTACGGCAGCTAAGCGCTCTGGTTGTCTAACTTCACGGCTCTATTCTCTCGAATGGAGGTTTATATTGAAACTGACTGTACGTCTCTATCAATTTGGTGATCACGAAATAAAAGAAGATATTAAGTCTTTGCTAACGGCAATCTCAAATTTGTATTTTTGACAACTCAGTAATAATAATAAAAAAAAAATTCGCAAATTTTTTTTAACGTCACAATTAGTTAAATATACTTCTGATGCCAAAGGAGAGTTCGCATCCCATCCCAGTCGAAAAAATGTATTTCAATTGAATTAGATACCAATCAATTGAAATAAATAGGGACGGGGTCTAAATGGCCTCAGATGCCGAAAAAGACATTAAACAAATTAATTTAAAAAAATAAATAAATAAAAAAGATGATGAAATTAGAAAAATTTTAAATAAAATAAAATTTGATATAGTCATAAACTGTTCTTTATGAGTCACTGAAACCTCAAAGATAAATAATATATCACGGGAATACCTAAATAATAAGTAAAAATATTACAAGGAAAATTTTAAAGGAAATCTTTCATTCTAGGTATTAATATTTTTTTTTATATGTCAAATAAATTATCCCACCGCCGTTCACAAAAAAAAAAATAATAATTATAGGTAAAAAAAAGTAAAAATCGATTGGTAAGCAAGGCCAATTTAATTATAGTGATTTAACCCTTAAGAAATGTAAGTTTTTGACAGCCAAATTTGAAATCTTGTTATGTTTAAGTATCAGGAGAGAAACCCCTCACCCCTCCCCCCTTAGGCTCTCCAAGCCAGAAGCTACTTTAGAAATATTTTTCCATTGATGAATTCTATAAAACTTTTTAATAATATTCTAATTTTATTGGAGAAAAGAGATCGTTTATTTGGTTGCCTATTTACAGGCGTTTTTCATATTTATTATTTATTTGATATTTTTATGGGGGGGGCCCCCCCCCCGCCCCCCCCCTTAAAAGTATACCTGGTATACAATCAGTGGCGTCATTTCAACTTTTTCTTGTGGGGGGGGGGGGTGCAAACATTTTTTTTTCTTAAAATTTTCTTAATAACCTTTGACTCTAATTTTTTTTTAAAGGGTAAAAATAATTTTTAAGAGTAACTCTACTTAGGTTTCTTCAGATATAGTCATCCGAGAGATAACAAATCATCGATATAGTAAACAAGAAAACGCTTAACTTCCGAAAAAATGAGTTTTTCACATATAATTAGCTATCTAGAAAGATTGTGTAATTAGCAACTTAATGAAGACATCATTTATATGATTTATTTGAAAAAAAAAATATAAATAATTTATTAAAACTAATTAATTTTTTAATAAAAATTTGAAAAATTTCTAAATTTGTTTCTAATTGTTTCTAATTTCACTTCTTAGTTAAGTTTGTGTCGTAGCTACTAACTAACTAACTACGACCTGGGCTCTTATTTAATCATTTGATTATTGAAAGTAGCTTATCCGAGATATAGTTATTTAACAATAATTGAAGAAACCGGATCTTAGGATATCGAAAACGTCATAAGAATATGTGAGAGGGTGGGAGGGGGGGGACTAGATCAAATAAAGCCATGGCCATTCAGGTCCAAAACAAGCTAATAGACAATTCAAATAAAAAATATTTACTTTAATTCATCCAGAAAAATATTAAAATTTTCTACCAGACTATTTTCTTAAAAATAATTCATTTTAAATGATCATTTAATGACGAATTTTAATTTTGTTTATATTATTCTTTTAAAAAATATTATTTTCGCCTTGAAAGATTATCATGTAAATAAATTTTAATATAATTTATTATCACTTTTTTTTTAATGATAGGTCTATATAAAATTTCCATATTGCAAAAAGTGGCGTCTTTCATTAAAATGTGTGAATTTTAAATAAATATTATTGGACAGAAGAATTTGTTTTACGAATAACATCACATTTCATTTCGCTAGGCCTTGCCAACGAAGAGAGAAATTCTTGGCAAGGTTAGTGATAGCGGGGTATTTATTAATCACTCCAAGATCTCATCAACGACAAAATTTTAACCGCTCCATATGCATCGGCTCACTTTCTTAGTTTCAATTTTTTTTTTTTTTTTTTTTTCAACATACCTGACTTGCATTTTGTTTCCTCAATGAATATTGCACAATCATCTTGAAAGGATGAAAAAATTTCTCTAAAATATACTTTTGTAAATAATACTTTATTTAATCAAATTATTTATTTAAGTTTTTATTCAGCGATATTTTTTTTTTATAGATCACAGATTCACCGCTTAGAGGGAGAGAATAAATAAATACAGCCCTTAATAGCCGAAAAATTTCCAAAAAATAATAAAAAAAAAATACAGCAAATATTTATTCACGAAATTTCTATGTAAGGTAGTTAAAAAAAAAATGTTTGATTTCAAGATGACTTCATGTTTAGCACCTTGTTGGATCAGATTATATAAAATGTCATACACTCACTCAGTAAACAACGCTCTCCGATGTCTAGCATTTACCTTATATTAACATTGATATAGTTATATGATAATATTCATCTCATATATTTTTGAAGTATATGAAAATGAAGTATTAGCAAAATGTTTTCAAAATAAATCCTTATTTGAAAATTTATGATTATATAAAAAAAAATATATTAAAGAATTTTGGAATTAAAAATTATTATCAAATGAATAATGATGGATCGAGTTATCGACAAATATTTAACATTATTAAAATAACGTTAAAATATTGAACAGAATGTTAAAAAAAAAAAATAAATTATAAATAATTTTTTAAAATTTATATGTCAAAGACTCAATTTAACAAAAATATAAGTTCTACTTTTTTTTTCTATTTTCTACAATTTTTTTGTCAAAGGTTATTCAAATTTCATATTTCGTTTAAGTGAACAGTCGACGCCACAGTGCCTGAGGATGGAGTCTTGGTCTTAGATAACCAAACCAATATTTTTAAATTAAATAAATCATCTTTTTTTTTTTAATACAACTGAAGTAAAAAGTTAGTTTTATGGAAGAAAGAGGGTGCCAGCCTATAAAAAGTCGTAAATTTCATCCTTCCCTTTTCCTGTGTTTTAGAATTTGAAGCAAATTAATTTTAAATTATGAAATTTATTTCATTATTTATAAAGGTGTTAGAAATATAAACTTAAAACAGAGATCCTTTGAAAAGGATTAGCGATCTAATCCGTAGATCCGGAGAGTTCGGACGATCCGATCCACTAATTCGTTCCGGCTGCTACAAAAGGATTAGCGATCCGATCGGATTTAGAAAAAGGATCGCTGTTCTGATCTGCGATCCAGAAATCTGATCCAGTTTCTAATAAAATTACTGAAGTAAAATCTATTCCTTCGGTCAAATTTGGACATTTTTAGACATTTGAATGAAAGTTATATAAAAAGTTTTAAAGGATAGACAATCCTGGATTCTTCGAAAAGGATTAGATCCTAGATCCAGAGAGCAAAAATGATTACAATCCAGATTCGAAAATCTTGGCTCGTATCGGATCGTCGGATTTAAATCCAAAAGGATGGCAATCCTGCCCATCCCTGCCTTAAAATGATATCCATATTGTCTAAGTAAATGTTTGCTAAAATACCGCTAATAGGTGAACATTTACATAAACCATATAGAGACAAAAATACACAATCTTGCAATCAGCAAAGATATCCATATTATTTTGAAGCAGATAAATCATTAGTATTTTTGGAATAGGGGAGGGGGATTCTTGGATATTAGCAACTGAATGATTCATTAAAATATTAATAATTTCACCCGATTTGTTTATTTCACTAAGAGGTTCACATTTTGTTTATGACTTCCATGAGTTACCCGAGCTAAGTCTGGCATTTTATATATTCATCTTCCCCATTAGGCCTTGCTACTTCTAATATCCGAAAGAGGGATTTTAGACAATGAAAGGAGTTGTTTATTATAATTTTTCATAAAAATCTGTTAATTGTTTGTTGAATCCATATAATCAAATTTTTTCTCACCTGTAATTTGGATATTGTTTGGGCGAATTCGAGAACGTGCTGTGTGCCCAGGGTGTTGTTCGTGATGGCCTCTTTCAAAGATAAATCGAATCGCACATTAGCAGCGCAATGGAATAAAATGTCCGTTTCTTTTTGTAATTCTAAAGCATCTTCAGGCGAGAGGTTCAGGCCCTCTTGACCAAGTTCTCCTCTCATCGGGCGGATTTTCTCTTCGAAATTAGGCTGCTCTTTGTGCAATCTTGCAAACATCTAGGAGCAAAAATAATAAAAATTAATTATTATAGAATAGCCAAATATTAGATTTACTAAATTTTTCAATATTCTAAATTCAATCTTTTGAGATTACACTGTTAAAAATTTTCAAGGGTATTTATAAACTTGTATATGAATTCTGTAACACAAACTGATTATGAATTTTACATTCGGGTATATGAAAAATTTCATATACTAAAAAATGAACTTTCATACACGAATTTATTAAAAATTTCATAAACTGGTTTATGAAAAATTTGTTTAAAAAAACCGCCCCTCGAGCTCTTAGTTTCTTCCTTTCAGATATAACGCCTATACCACTTGACTACTTAGTTTGTTAAGAATATCATACTTTTTAAGCCACTAAAATTTTTTTTACTTAATAAACCAGTTTAGGAATTCTATTTCACAAACTGGCTATTTTAAAATTCAAGCACGACAGTATACGAAAAACGATTGAAAATTCATAATTTTTTTTTCAGTGTACTTATCAATTTAAGACTCCGATTTCATGTCAGGACCTCCCTTTTTCACGGCCATATAGTTCACCTTTGTCCCACTCAAGTGAATGTTAAATATCACTTGTAAATGGTAAATTCTTTTATTTTCATCATAAGATTGTAATTAAAAGAGATAAATTTAGTGACCGTGGATTATTTGCAAATTTCTAAGGGCCTTGGAATAAAAGAAAGGCATCCCAAGCTTTAGTACATGTTCAATGTAAACTACTTCATCAACAGTCTTGATTGTCTAATATTTTTTTGGAAGATAGATTTTTTTTTTATTCCTCTTTTGTTGGGAAAACCCTGAATCATAGACATGATGAATATAAAAAAAGTAGGTTACATTAATCTCATAGCGGAAGAAATTAAAATAAATTAACAAAATTTGAGTATTTTTAATCAACAAAGTAAACAAATCTTCAATATAAAATTTTTTGTGCAGTGTTTTTACAAATTAGGACAATTCGTCACCAAAAAAAATTTTTTTTTTAAACAATTGATTGTAGTTTTGCGTCATTAATTTTATTAAAATTTAATGTACTTTGATACGTAATAGAGATTTGCTTTCACTTGAAATTATGCACTTCTCGTAATAAATCTCATAAAATGACGTTTAATATTATTCAATACCAATTTATATTGATTATATGATACTCATAGAAAAAAATAATTATAGCCTTATAAGAATAGGAAGATTCTATTTGTAAATTTCTCTTTATCAAAATACACAAAATTTACTTATATTTCTCACTCTTAAGGTGAAGGTATTTATTTGGATTGATTTACAGATCTGGCCATGTTAAGGGGGAACGGGAGCGAAGGTGTTATGCATGTTTTTCCCGCTAAGATGGCGTTGTGTGTCATAAAAAGTATACCCAAAAAATCAAGTAATTCTAAAATTTGCCAAGAGATGTCAGAATGGTAGCTAATAATATTTAATGTATTTGGTTGATTTTCAATGATCTTTTAACAATAAATACTTTATAAATGTCATTATATATTATGTATTTTTATAAAAACATAAAAATATATAAATATAGGCTAATACTATATCGGCTGTTAGACTAGCCTGCCATCTATTGCAAGAATGTTGAACTAATTTGACAGTTGATTTTTTTTAAATAAATCATCTAAGCTTATTTTAAAATTTTCTTAATTAATATGTGATTAATAATAACAATAAATTCATTTTTAAATTTTTAAATCGCTCCTGAACCCCCTTAACTGTTTCGATTCTACAACAGTGTTGGCAGACGTACAATAATTATTGTACATTTTTGACAATTTTCCCTTACGGCAAATTTAAAATCTACAAATAAGTGAGAGACATAGTTTCTGGAAATTAATTTCTGTATCTCATATATTTAAATACTTTTTTTTTCATTAAAGCCCTTATCTAATCAAATACTAATATTTATTTTTAATAAAACATATTAAGAATTTGAAATTTTATAATATTCAAATTTATTATTCCAATTTTCATATTTACAAATAATATTAATTTTTTTTTTATTATAAGTGAATATATTAAGGAAATAATTTTTAAAAATAGATTTAATTAGTTTTATAAATAGAAACGAAATGATTAATTAAGAGCCGAGAGTGGTGCGATAAAAAAAAACTCGTGCAATGCCAGTTGGTTGCCTAATCACAGGGAGCAGCTAATAAAGTTTTTACATACCGGCGATTGGAACATGGCCTCCAAACGGGCTCGAGGTTCTCGGCCCCTTTTTTGTCGAATCAGTAAATAAATCCGACTTATTCCAGGACAATCCCTTAGGAGCTTCTCCAGAAGCACTCGGCCCATAAACCTAAAAAATGATCTCTATTACGAATGTGTTTATTAAAGCATTTGCGGTTTGTATTATTATTTATTTATTTTCCAAGTTGGATAGGCTACCCAACAAGACAAGAGTAAACTCCCAATTAATGGATAGCGCTACAAACATAATTTAAAATAAAAACGAAAAACATTTATTTTTGTCTCGTTGCTCATTGAAAAAATAAAAAAAATAATGAGACCATCGACCAATTAAAATAATAATTAAAAATTAAAAAATACTAGAAATAAAATTACAATAAAATTAAAATAATATTATTATTATAGTAATTTTTAATTATAGACTACAATTTGTATTAAATATTTAATATTGATCTCTATTAATTTATAGTCAGTACTTTATAACATGAGGAAGAAACCTGGAACTCACTTCAGTACATCGTTCTGACACTAATGACTGAAGAGACTTTATAACATCCAAATTTTTTACTTGCTTTAATTATCAAAAAGTATTAGGTTGATGCAAGGTTTTTGGGTTCTTTATACATGTATTTAATGCAAATTTATACAAATAAATAATTGTTTAAATATAATATTTTATTATATTATATACTAGTCGCGCCTAGCCGTGGGGCTTTGTCCTTCTGGACCCCCGGCAGCTGGCTCGGGCCCGCCTGCGGCGGACCTTCGCCTTTTCTTCTTAATTATGAAAAGAAAATTATTATTATTCCAATTCAGTGCCTGCTTGAGGTTTTGTATACATTCATGGAATACACAAATGCAAAGAATACATAAATATTTCTCTAAACATTTCCTATGGGAGAAATAGTAACTTTAGGAATTAATAACTCAAAAAGTTATTTTTCTTTCTCAGTCATTAGTGTCAGACTTGACACGTTGTGGTTACTCTAAAGAGTAACTCTCATGGGAATGATACTGAGGTGGGTTCCCGTTTCCTTCCTCAAGAGAAGGCATCTCAAATAGAGTTGGATAATTTATTGCCATGAGGTGGATTTGAACTCGAGTTGTATTCAACTCAGTATTATAAGCTTAACTGCTTTATCCCCTCGGCTAATCGCCTCCTCCAAAAAGTTATAGGAAATAATTTTTCTGTAATTCTCCTTAAGTAGTGTTGCTGAAGTTGGTTTGTTTGAGAAAGAAAACGCTATATTTTCAGCAATTTTTTATTAGTTTACAAGGCAATATTTCCAAATATTTCGGAGACCTATCGGCACTTCTTCTTCAGTGGATTTCACCTCAATCACCACGTTCGACCCTTATAATTAAAACGCATAAAAGCAATTATTAATCATTTTGAACGTGGCGAATGAGGTGAATCCACTAAAAAAGGAGTGCCGATAGGTCTCCAAAATATTCCCATGTAAACTAATAAAAAATTGCTGAAAATATAACGTTTTTTTTTTTTTTTTTAATTTTCCTGTAATCCCTAGAAGGTCCTCTTTAAGCATAAAAAAATTTGGTTTCAAAATTTCAACAGGAAGTTGGTCAAACAGACGAATAGACGGACATTAGCGAATTATATAAATATACTTTTGTATTGCAAGTACGGGTGCAGCAAATAAAGAAATGCCAAAAGCCGAAAAGGAGACGTTTCGGACAAAACTTTATTTGTCCATCATCAGTCATTGTAGGCTTATAATTTAATTATTTTTTATAAAAATATACATGTGCACAAATATGTGCAGCAACAACAATGAAAGCTTTGTGCCTAATCTCTATATTAAATTATAAGCCTACAAGGACTGAGGATGGACAAATAAAATTTTGTCCGAAACGTCTCCTTTTCGGCATTTGGCATCAAAAGGTTCTCTTTATTTGCTGCACCCGTACTTGCTCTCGTCCATCCCATAATACCAACAGCAACTTCTCTACAGCTTATAAATAGATTTTTGTAAAGGGTCTAAATGATAATTTCATCTCATCCATCTAGGTAAATATGTTCATAAAATAAAATGTAATTCTTAACCACCATAAATTATATATTTTATAACTTATATCATTTTGATCCGGCCTTCACTGAGGAAGGTAAACATCAAAGTGGCCGAAACCGTTAGGTCTGACAAAGTTATGGAGATTAAATTAATAGTTTTATGCTAATTTTAAAAATAATTAGACTTCAAAAATGAAATCATATTGTAATTATTATATCCTGGATAATAAAGAAGAAAGAGGCAAGAAAGTAAAGATGGACCTTGACTTTCACTCATTTCAAGGATTTTGTGACACTATTATATTAAGATGCATTATACATAAAATATTTAAATACAATTCTTAAGGTAATAAATATATTTTTATATGTGACATAATTATATTAATTAATTTGAAAAGATGATCTTTTCATGTTCCCAAAAAATTCATTTTACACCAACTAATACATGTTTTAGTTTAAAAATTATGAGCTACCATGTTAAAAATCAGCTCTCGACTAATTAATTAATTAATAGATTCGAGTTAGACCTTTGGTTTGCCTATCTATCAGCAAACAAATGGCACAGTAAGAATTATATTTAGCTGTATTTGACACATGAGTATAAGCTGTGAGGAATTTAAATTTTTAATATTGTTGTAATTATTTTTTAATATACTATATATCTGAGAAAAATTTAAATTAATATTAATAACTCGATTTTCTAATTGTATTAATTATAAAGTAAAAAATCATTGAAAATGTAAACTATAAAATTAAATAAAATTGTAATAATTTATAATAAATATTGGAAAAAAAATAATTAGCAAAAAAATAAAAATAAATGATTCTCAATAATTATTTTAAAAGGAAGGATAGTAAATAGTGAAGGTTAAAAGACAAAAAAAAGTATTTTAAGAGATGCTATTAACCAAATATACACTTCTCTAGGAAGAAATTTCAATTGTTAATAATGTCTTATTAAATGAAAAAAAAATTTGGTTGGGGCACAAGGAAATATTTTGCCTAGATTACCTTGACTATTAGCCTCCTTTTAAAATAATCATTTTAATAATAACAGTTCAATAATTAGGGTATATTAAATCTATTATTTCTATTCAAGAAATTTTTTGAATTATTTAAACAAATAATAGACCCTTAGCAGATATCAAAATTTTGATCATTTTTCTACGTAAATAGGCTGAGAGGGTAGACTATTAATCTAATTTTTATAAAATTAATTTTTTTAACTCACCCGCATGCTCCAGTGATAAGAATTTTCTTTCCCGCATAGAACGATGCGACATCTGGCCGATCTAGATCCGTCAATATTTGCGCCATTCCTGAAAAAGATAATTAAAGAAAATTATTCAAAAAATCCAAAAAAGTTGGTCCCGCAAAATGTTGTCTGTCTGTGTTCAATTTTAAGTATAAAAAAATTGAGCTACGAGGTTGAAATTTTATATTTAAGTTAGGCACTCCTCTAATGCGTAATAATAATAAGCTTTTAAATAAAATATGACAAAAAATATTAGTAAATTACTGATGTACTTTTTTAGTTTTTTTTTTTTTTTTGAGGTTTTCTCAAAATTAGTTCCAACGATTTTGATTAAAATTCAAAAATTAATTATTTTTTTTTAGATGCTATTTAAATATAAAATCCACTGACTTTTCGCCAGCTCTGAGGATGGTTCAAACACGGAACCGAAACTTCAGCTGTGTGAATTAAACGTATAAAGAAATAACGTTGACTGCATCTCTCATTTCTACCCTCTTATTAATATATCATCTCAGCTATAAATTGTTTTGTATCAAAAGTTTTGTTAGTATAGGATAATTTTTTTTATCTCAATATCTCGCGGCACCCCTTAGCCATCACCCAACACCCTTGGGTGCCGGGGCACGCTGGTTGGGAACCATTGGTATAAATCAACAGCTAATGGTTAAAAAAAAAATAATAATTTAATTTTTTCTCACTAATATATCAAAATTACCATCCTTTGACCTGGATTTCGTTCGAGAGATGATAATTAAATTTAAATTAATAAATTTTCGGGGATAAAGGTCCCTGTACTGGAGGCATAGACAGCTACAGCCTTTCATGCTGTTTTAGTTTAAAAATTATGAGCTACCACGTACATGTAAATTAAAATAAACAATTAGACTATTTAATACATAAGTTCCGCCGCTGATAGAATTATATAATATTTTTTTCAAAGCAATTACAAATCCCCTAACTAGGTATGCGACCCGCCACTTTCTCCAAATCTACAATCTATTATTACTATTTTTTTGATTGACAGACTTTGTATTATCATATTTCTTAATTTAAACAATGGTGTCAATAAATGGATTTTATTCTTAAGAGTGACTTATAAACTCACTGAAAATGAAAGAGAAACTTAAAACTTGGGCCATAATAATTCGAAGGAGAATAATGATACAAATGATGCTTCGTCATGGTTCTGTTGAGGATTTAGGTCTTCTCGAGAGGAGAGAGAGAGAGAGAAGTTGAATATTTTCTTTAATCATTAGGCAAACAAATTGAAATTTGTTCCTTCTTTCTTTCAATGAAAATATATTCGATATATTATTGGGAATAAAGATTAAAAAAAAAAAATTGTAATTATTTTATCGATCAATTTCATATATTATGAAATTTGTAATTTTTTGTGGAATGATCAACACACCACTCCCCATTTTAAGGCCTTGGAAAAGCCCCATTTCGATCAGCTTGCACAATACAATCAATATAATATTAACACACAAAAATAAATTAATCCAATACAAAAAAAAAAAAAAAAATTAAATGAATTTATCACACAAAATTACATTACACAAGACCTAAAATAGATTTCAACAAACTCAACTCTTTTTAACTTATAAAAAAGTTTATAAATAATAAATAATAATAATTCCCTTTAATTCAATTCTGCGATTCAACCACGTTTTAAATTTTTTTGAAATAAATAATAATGTAATTTTTGCATTATATTCAAAAAGAAGAAAAATAAATTATCATCAATGCCTCTGAGCAGTGTTTATTAAAGTAGTTGTTTGCGGCCCCCTAGGGGGCCATGGATTACTGGCAAGGGGGCCGCGATGAGTCGCAAATCTAAAAAATAAATTATTATTGTTAAATAAGTTTAAATACTTGAATATATTGCATATACGAAATTCAAAATTATAAATAGTTTTTAACCATTCTGAATTAAAGAAAATAGGGGGGCCGTGAGATATTGACTTGTGTTCCAAGGGGGCCGCGATTTCAAAAAGTTTAGGAAGCGCCTTAGAGTCAGGGGCATATATAAGGAGGGGGAGGGGGGTCCTTTTATATGCCCATGAATGAAATTTTTCAAATCTATATACACGTGTATATAGCCAATATCTATATTTTTGTTTGAAAATTTATGCGTCGCATAAATAAAAGAAATTAAAAAAAAATGAAATATATTAATAATATATACCTTAGTAATCAATTTAAAAAAAAAAAACGTTTGTATTTGAGAGGACCTGGCCCTCGGGGCTGAGGTAAAAAAGGAAAAATTTGGATTAAAAAAAAAATTTAATGAAAATTTGTTTGAGAGGAAGGCAAGGGCCCCTCGGGGCTGAGACATATCCGGTATTTTAATATTTTAAAAAGATTTTTGTGTATGGGCTCGACATCGAATTTTTGACATGAATCCAATACTTTCTCACTCTATATATTAACATATATAGAAGTAAGAGAAAATAAAAAAAAAGTATTCCATATGAATTAGCAGATTTTTTGTGTTTTTATCGAAAACGTCAGTCCTCTGGAGTAAGTCCCCTGGGAGGAGGAGGGGGTATTTAAAAATGAGTTCGGGTCCCCCCGACCGAAAAAAATTTCTATATACGCCCCTGGGGAATTTAATTGGCAAAAAATAAAAATTTTATGAAAAAGTGTTCAAGATTAAAATTTTGAGTTTTTAATTATATATATATTTATATTTTTTTTTTAATGTAACCGATTATTATTATAAAAAATTTCTTCAAATGACTACAATTAAATATGCAGTAATAATTTATTAATAGTAATTATTATGTCATTATTACACCTCGGATATAAGAGTGGAAACAAAATAGGATTACTTCCTGTGAAATGAAAAGGAAAGCACTTGGAATGTGGCAGATGTGTGTCTGTCTACGAGAATATTTATCAAGGCGAGTCGCAAACCTAGGAGGCCAAACGACGGCCTTCACAAGTCTAAAAAAAAAACCCTGGTAAAATAAACATTTCTCTGTTTTGCAAATATAAACAAAACAAAAAAAAAAATACGTAATGTTTGGATTATTTTTGAAGTACAATATTTAAACTATACTAATACTTTTTTTTAATTTTTGTTTTGAAATTTGATGGTCTAACATTTAATTGGAATTGATATAGGACAGGGGTCGGTAACCCGGCCCGGTGCAAGTTTTTGTGCTGCCCTCCAAGAAATATAATTTATCTAACCAATTTTCTTTTATATAAATTTTTAATAATACTTATATTTGATTTTTTTTAACCCTTTTCAGCTAATGCGGCCATTAGGGGTTAAAATTTTATTTGTTAGATGGCTACCGGGCATCGCTTAACCGCAACGTTTGTTTCTCTTCTCGGTTACCAGGCCCTCTTATATTTGATTTTTAAAAAATCCCATTTAAGCTACATTTCAAAACATCTGACAGTGCTAGTACTAGTATAATACATCAGTAAAGTAGTAGTACTCGAATTTTTTCAAAATCGAGACAGTCCAATTTGTTTTCAAGGATCCCAGAGGAGTTTTTCGGGCGGGGGGGGGGGTGTAATCTGGTGTGACTGGTCGCACAGCACACAACTTTCGGTAATTTAAAGTTGGATTCTACCAGATTTTTTGTGTCAAAATAGATTTGAAAACACACCTCTAGAGACCATTTTAAGGAAACCACTTTTTTTAGAAACGAATATTTCCATCAACACCCTCAAACACCGAATTTTTGATACGATCTCAATATTACATATACAGGTAAGAGAAAGTAAAAATATATATACAATTTAAATTAATTTTTTTAATTTTATATTAAAAATAAAATTTAATTTTTTTTCTCAAATTTCAGAAGGATAATTACCCTTGTGTCCGCCCTTGTTTGTTTTGTATACCGGAAAAAAAAAATTCGCCCCCTTTGAGAAAAAAATGATGTAATAATAGTTCGAGGAAATATATATTCATTAGGTATACAACTTGTGTATTTGTTCTATAAGAATTTTCGAGGCAAATCTTGTAATAGTTTTTATTCCCCCTACCCCACTGTATATTTTTTTTGTCCCCGATTAACTATGGGATTAATGGAAGATCCTGGATTCGACCTCCAGACCGTAAAGTTTTAGCCTTTCATTCAAAAATAAATAAATAAAAAAGAAGGCAATAGTAGTGGGGGACAGGAAGGTCATTGGTAAGAGAAGGTGATTGTCCGTTTCTGAAAATATCAAATGAGTTTAGTCATCTGAATAATTAATATTATTATTGATGAATTAATTAATCTACGTTTTTTTACAATTTTCAAGAGATTATTTTGTTACATACTTTCCGTGTACGTATATATGAAAGTGATTTTTTTTTTATTTCAAAATATGTTAAATATTTATGTCACTAGTAAAACTATTAAATAGAATTAGAAGAAAATAAATTAACCACCGTGAAATTTTATATATTGTTCAAGCGTCCGCAAATTACCAGCGTATTTCTTTGAATCGTGTGAAAGTAAATGCATTAAAAAATGTTTTTCATAGTAAAAATATAGATTTTAAAATAGCATTTAATAATTTTATTTTTAAATATAATTCATCACAACGTACCATCTATTGAAATAGCATCAATGGCGGATTAATGCAATTTTGTAGGGGGGGCGGTTTTTTTATTTTTTTTATTTAAGGACTTTGTCGGCATCTATGGCCATTTAGACCCCTTTCCTATTTATTTAAATTGATTGGTAACAAATTCAATTGAAATTAAAGAGCGGAAATCAAAATTTCTTTAGAATACTAGTTTTTATAACTTTTTGAATTTCTTCTCGGGGGGGGGGGGGCGATCGCCCCCTTTAATCCGCCCCTGAATAGCATTGAGACTAAATCCTGGTAGTTAGGCAGCCCAGCTTATCTATGTAAGAAATACCTTTTTCAAAGCAGATAAAAGATCGAACGACCCTTTAACAAAAGAATAACCATACAAATGTATCTTTTTAGTATAAATTTCAATATATATTAAAATAAAAATTATCTCAGTTTTAATCAGAAGAAAAGTTTAGTGAGCGTGTGATATTTGGGCTGCCTAACTACCGGGCTTTAGTCTCAATACTATTGCAATAGATGGTACAGTACATAGTCTATTTGTAATTAGAATTTATAAACTAAATTTAATATTAAAAATCTGGTGTGATTTAACGCACAGCAGATCTTTTTGTGTCGAGATATATTTAGTTTCCCATAGGAACTTAATTCCAAACTTAGCCACCTGCGTTTCATAAGTATAATCAAAATAAAAATCGATTGATTCAAAATTTCCTGAATTGTATTTTAAATGTTGACTATGGTTATTTTTCTAAATTTTAATCTCATATTTGGATATTTTATACACAATAGAGAATCCGAAATAAAAACAAAATTTCATAAGAAATGGAAAAAATTTAAAGATGTTGATGAGAGATGTGGCTGTTCAACGATTAGAATAATAAGCAGGAAGAGAGGATGTCAGTGCTGCCTATTATTCTAATTTGGAAAAAAATATTTTTAATGTGTAAAAAGTTCCTTTTTGAACAGTAATTAACATGCTAATCCCCATAGGGGAACATTGGCTTTTTTGAAGGAAGAGCCAGCCGGAAAATGAATTTGAAAATTCTTAAATACAACTAAAGTAAAGTGTAATTCAAACAATTTTCATCGAAAATTTTACTAATATACTCATAGAACTCATAGAAACAGAAGCTAATAGTTTAATGATTATTTATATACTGAAAAAAGTAAGTAAAATCACTCAAAATAATTTATTTAATGAAAAAACATTTGAATTTGACATTTCCCAATCTGTTATTTTTCACTTTCTCATAGCTATATGTAATATTTATTTCTAAAATATACTTCTAAAAAATAGTTCATTTATGAATTTTAATAAAAATCGTTAAAGCGAATCTTGAGACTGAAAAAGTAATTTAGTGACTAATTTTGTTCAAAAACTTATTTTAACTGCCCGGGAGGGTACTTAACTTAAATATAAAATTTAAATATCTTAGCTCATTTCCTTCATCCTTAAAATCGTTACACATACACACACACACACACACACCAGACGGACCACTTTTTTTGGACTCAGGGGACCTCAAAACATGTATATCCATCAAAATCTCGACATAATTTTTGACTCGCAACTTTCTCTCTATATATATATTTTATATATAGGGTAAGAGAGAATAAAAATTATTTATTTATTTTTTATTATAAAATATTTTCACAAAACACCCATGGACAGTAATATTCCTCTAATTTATTAAAATTAAAAAATAAATTTGAGTGGTATGAGTAATTTTGAAAAGTTTGTATAGGTTATTTTGGATATTTTAGAAAGATAAAAAACGAAAAAATATATTACACTCAGTATGGATCAGAACGGACTTTTTGTGAGAGAAAATGCGCTAAAATCGTGAATAACAGCAAAATCACCTCTCTCTGTTCAATCAAAGAAAAAAAATGTATTTTTTTTTATTTAATTTGGGAAACGGCGCCCTTCATTGCGAGGGCACGTGCCACCCACGCTCCTATTCTTGTTAATATTATATTGTGAATGGGAACCATGTATATATACTGGTATAGAAGATGACTTTGACCTTATAAAATACTTGGATGCAAGGTCAAAAATCCATACCATAAATCAACGGATAAGTCTTGATTTACGAATCACTTCCGTTTTTTATATACAGTGGATTATTATATTTAAATAATATTTAGGTAATAATCATAAAATAAAAAAAAAAAATTAATATTTAATTACTACTAGTATTTTCTCACAAATATTCTCTCGAATGAAGTTTAAGGTCATTTTTTTAATCTTATTATTTCTATATTTAGGAGCCGATAATATAAATTAAATATGTAACTATGAAAATTAAGATCTGTGGTTGTCACACCAGATTTTTTATGTCGATATATATTTAATTTCCGCCAATATATAAGAATTCAAAAATTTGTAAAATTTATAAACATAGAAAAATAATTGGTAAATAAAAGAATAGCAGCTAAAATTATTTCGTTTATTGGCCCTCTAGGCTGACGTTTCGGTCTTGATCAAGACCATCTTCGGAGCTTAAGGGCTGTCAATATAGGCATACAATCAGATATTCAATCATGTATATAGTGAACATAAAAATTTTAGTTGTAAATTATTAATAATATTAATATGTTAAATGATTAAATAATAAATAGAAAATACAATAATATAACATAAGCCAAATGGTCGAGTACATGCAGTGGGAACCACTGACCGAAACGTCAGCCTAGAGGGCCAATAAACAAAATAATTTTAGCTGCTCTTCTTTTATTTACCAATTAACGATTATCCAGCTATAAAATCCACATGTTTTAACATAGAAAAATGTTTATATTTTGGTACCAACCCCCTATTCTTTGCTACAGCTATTTTTTATATGAATACAATACTTTTTCTCTTTTTCTATATAAAAAGCTGGTGTGACTGGTCGCACAGCACACAACTTTCTCTTACCTTTGGTAAAAGAAAGTTGTGTAATGTTCTTGTAACACCAGATTTTTTGTGTCGAGATATATTTAGTTTCCGCCAATATATTAGAATTCAAGATGTAAAATTTATAAACATGGGAAAATATTTATATTTTGTTATCATAGCAACCATTTCTTCTCTTTCCTATGAAGTACAAGAGTAAAGTGGCCTTCAAACAGAGAGCTAAATGAGAATATACATTTTAAAAAGCATGTAAAAAATAAGTGATTTTTGAATTTTAATCAAAATCGTTAAAGCGAATTTTGAGAAAATCGTAAAAAACTGAAAAAGTACATCAGTAAAGTACTAGTATTTTTTAGCCGATTTGGACCAAAAGCTTATTTTCACGCATCAGGAGGGTACCTAACCTAAATTTTAAATTTCAACCTCCTAGCTTAATTCCTTCATGCTTTAGACAGACAATGTTGCGAAAACCACTTTTTTGGATCCAGGGAACCTCAAAACGTGTATATCCGTCAAAATCTCGACATCGAATTTTTGACATGATTCCAATATTTTCTATATATATTAACATATATAGAGGTAAGAGAAAGTAAAAAGCGAATTCAGCCATAATCAAATATCTAATGGACATAAACCAGATTTTAACTTAGGATAGTACGTTTTTTTATGAGATTATGTTAAAAATAATATTGAAATTTTAAAAGTAAATAATAAAGATAGGACCATTCTAAATACTATTTGTACAAAATAATATTTATACTTGAAAGAACTTTCCCACAATATCTTTATTATATATGTACATAGTCTGCAACCCTTCATACCAACCAGTAGGGTAGCCAGGATTTTTACTTTGGAGAATTGGGTTTGAATAATATTTTTATATATTTAATTTAAACTTAGTTATTTGGTAAGTCCATACCTGCCCCCATTAATACCCCGTTAAAAACAACCAAACGAATGTATCTAACACATAATCGACCAATTGATTTAGATAATTAAAATATTGTTAATAAAATATTTTTTAATATGTAAATGAAAACACAAAAAAAATAACATAAATAAATGAAATCATTGATTTCGTAAAATTTATTTCCTTAGCATATAAATTAATAATTAATTTATCTTTAATAGCCTCATTCAATAATTTTTTTTTTATTCATATTTTATATTTGTTATGAAATTAACAATGGAGTTGTATAGTAAATAAACAAATTAATTTATTATATATATAGGAAATTTAATTTTCTATTTGCATAATGCATAAATGTTTTGATGAGTCTTCAAATTTTGTTTAAAATATAAATAAAACTGGTGAGTCGAGTAGAGTATAATATTTATTTTTTAGAACATGTGAAGTCGGTCCTTAATATAGTCATATACCTATATTTCAATACAGTGGTGTAATCAAAGGGAGGCGTCCCCCTCCCCTTCTTCAAAAACAAAAAAAAATTAAATTTAAAAAGTTTAATTTAATAGATAGAATAAAAAAGTTTTGCTACTTAAAGGAATTAGGGGAGGCATTCCCCCCCTCCCCTTCCCACTACAATCCGAAATTCTAGCAACGCTACTGTCTCACTCGGAAGTTATTTGTCAGGGAATGTCCTTTCATTGAGAAATAAAAATTGATTTAACTATAAGAACTTTACACTAATTTGTAATTTTCTTTAAATTTTTTGACTCTATTAGTATTTTTTGAATTATTTATTTTTTTAGTATATTTTTAAATTTGTATTTAATGGAACACAGGACTCAAAATAAGTATTTCCTGTGAGTTCCAAATTATTCACTTATAACTATTGTTGATTCTTGATGGCTGAATATTGTAACATTAGGATGTGGTATATGGGCAGCCAAGGCTAAAGTTAAAGACGTTGCTACATTGCCATGTCAACTACATGATAATTTAGTATCAATATTATCCTGATGAAAGTGCGATCGGCATTCTAAACGTTGACAAAATATAGACTTATTTTTTCGCCTTGGCTGCCCTTATACCACATCCTCATATTATTTACTTATAACTTAAATGTTCTCATATAAAAAAATGCGGTTAATAATGTGATATTTGTAGTTTTTACTTTCTCTTATCTTATATATGAAATATAAGAGAGAAAAAGTAATTCGATCATGTCAAAAGTTTTATTTGATTTTGATGGATATACATGTTTTGAGGTCCACTGAGTTCAAAAAAGTGGATCCCGCAAATTGATGTGTGTGTGTGAGTATGGACATTTTTAACCATGAAGGAAATGAGCTAGGAGGTTGAAATTTTATATTTAAGTTAGGCACCCTTTGAAGTCGTGAAAATAAGCTTTTAAACAAAATCGGCCAAAAAGTACTAGTACTAATGTATTTTTTCAGTTTTTTCGATTTTTTCAAAATTCGCTTCTACGATTTTATTTAAAATTCATAAATCATTTATTTTTTACATGCTCTTTAAAATGTATATTCTCATTTTCCCGTTGAAATCTTTTAAAGCACACTTTACTCTTGTAATTCATAGCAAAGATAGGAGAAATGGTTGCCATGGTAACAGAATATAAATCTTTTCCTTTTTAGATTAAAATTCATTTAAATAACTATTTTTTAGATTAAAAAGTATATCAATAAAATTTTTCGTGAAAATTGTTTGAAGTACACTTTACTGATGTATTTCAGGTTTTTAAAATTCATTTTTCGGCTCTTCCTTCCATTGAACCAATGTTAAATCCTTTGCATGTTAATTTCCATTCAAAAGAGGGTCGGTCCCCTTTGGAATTTTTTACACATTTAAAAAAAAATTTTCCAATTCTTATGAAATTTTGTATTTATTTAGGAATTTATATTGTGTATAAAATATCAAAATATGAGATTAAAATTTTGAAAAATAACTATATTTATTTCAAGAAGTCAACATTTAAAATACCCAACTAAATACAGTATAACTTGACACAAAAAATCTGGTGTGACAAACACGGTGCACAACTTTCTCTTAGCGAAGGTTAAGAGAAAGTTGTGTATTGTGAGCCAGTCACACCAGATTTTTTCCGTTGTAATGCAAGATGTACGGACGTCAAAAGAACAAACAATAGTAGAATTTTATGTAAGTGGTAATATTCTAAATCAACAGAATTTTATTTTGATAAATAATTAAAAAATAATATAGAATATGTTAATTAGAAAGTAATCTCCGGTGATTCAAATTTGAATAAAATTACAAAGTAGAAATTCTTTATATAATGCTAAAAAAAAAAAACTTGTATCTAAATTACTACTTTGTAATTTTGATCCCAGTTGATTCATTTGACTCCATTATAATTTAAATACAATTATATAAAGAATTGAATGTTTAAATTTAAATATATGTTCTTGCGCTAAATGATAAATGTCAAATCAAAGTAGTAATTCCGAATGAGGATAAATGATATTGAAACTTTTTTATTCAAATTTCTAAATGTGATTTATTATTTCTTTTTTTTCACAATGGATTTATAATTAATTAGTTTCAATGTAAACAATTGATTTTGTTAATCATGTGAGATGGAGAAATAAAAATTAAATATTTAAATATCAATTGTTATTTATTTTTAAATCTTAAATAGAAAAAAAAGACTGATATTCGTAAAATAATTTAAAATAAATAGATTTGACAATTAAAATATCTGTGGCTTAGAGGATAGGACTCTAGGGATCGAGGATTCATTTTCTGAAAAATTTTATTTCAATCGAATTGATTACGAATCAATAGTGATCGGGCCTAATTAGCCTCTGATGCCTAAAAAGACTTTAAATAAATAATAATAATAAAAAAAGAATTTAAAACGATCTTCAAATAAATTCAGCAGAGAAGTTTCTAATTTTTTTATTAAAATAATTATATAATATATAATAATCTTTTATTTTATTTATTTATTCATAAAAAATTTAATTAAAATTTATTTAATGATTAAATATAATCTGCTAAAACTTTCAAATATATTAATTTGCAGCAGGGAACGGCCACATTCTAAAGAAATTTTCATTTTACTTTTCCTCTACCGGTATATATGTTAATATATATTGGATTCATGTCGAAAATTCGATATCGAGATTTTGAAGGATATACACGTTTTGAGGTCCACTGAATCCAAAAAAGTAATTTTCGCTACATGGTTCAATTTTAAACATGGAGGAACTGAGCTATAAGGCTGAAACTTTATATTTAAGTTAGGCACCTCCCTGGAGAGTAAAAATAAGCTTTTAAACAAAATCGGCCAAAAAGTACTAGTACTTTACTGATGTACTTTTTCAGTTTTTTTCGATTTTCTCAAAATTCGCTTTAAAGATTTTGATGAAAATTCAAAAATCAATTATTTTTTAGATGCTCTTTAAAATGTATATTCTCATTTTCCCGTATAAATCTTTCGAAGCACACTTTACTCTTGTACTTCATATGAAAGATAGGAGAAATGGTTGCCATGGTAACAAAATATACATCTTTTTATTTTTAGATTAAAATTCATTTAAATCAACTATTTTTTAGATGCGCTTTAAAAAGTATATCAGTAAAATTTTTCGAGAAAATTGTTTGAAATTATGTATTTCAGATTTTTCAAATTCATTTTCCGGCTCTTCCTTCCATAGACCCAATGTTAAATCCTTATGGGGATTTGCATGTTGCTTCATAGGAAAGATAGGAGAAATGGTTGCCATGGTAACAAAATATAAATATTTTTCTCTGTTTATAAATTTTATATCTTTAATTCTAATATATCGGCGGAAACTAAACATATGCCAACACAAAAAATCTGATGTGACAAGCACAGTACAAAACCAAAGGTAAGAGAAAGTTGTGTGCTGTGCGACCAGTCACACCAGAAATTTTTTCTTGCTTATAAACCAAACATACATCTAGAGATCTAATACAATATATAGGAGGAAACTAAATATGTGTCGACATAAAAAATCTGGTGTGACAAGCACGGAACACAACTTTCAATACCAAAGGTAAGAGAAATTTGCGTGTTGGACGACCAGTCACACCAGATTTTTTTATTAATAGGTTAATTTCAAAAAATCATAGTAATCATTGCTCAATTTTCTGTCGTAATCCAAACAGACAAAATCTAAAGACATAAATATGTTAATTAATTATTTAGAATGTATGTAATGTTATATATGTCTGTGTAGGCCTATAATTATGTATATGTATATTATTTAGATGTATGTAAATGGTTTCAAATTATAAAATGACAAAATAAAATAGAAAATGTCTCGTGCACTCATTTTTGGGTTATTCTTATGAAAATCATTACGTTTTCCAAAATTAAAATAAGTCAAATTTTGTTCAAACCTAAATTTAAAATTTTTTAAATTGAGTTCTTGTTTTTGTATACTATATCGATGTTATGCTATCGGTCGGATAATTTTTTAGTTGACTAGAAATGAAGCGACCGGCCCTTAGTAAATTTAGAGGCAATTTAAAAGACATCTATAATTGATTAAATCAAAAATAAGTTCATAGGGCCTATATAGAGGACTTTTTATCTGACGCAAAGGCTAGTAAAAAATAATTTGCTTACGCCTGTTACTCACACCACCAGCCTCACTTTTCTGAAATTTAGTAATAACCTTGTGATAGGGTTATGTAAAGTGATCCGACTTTTTTTGGGCTTAGATATTTGTCTTATTTATTAATTCATCACTCAACCCCCCCCCCCCGTCTTGATTATTTCTACAATTATTAGTGTCCCTAAATTTTTTCTACCCGCTCTGAAATCTGAAATCTGAGTCGGAATAACTAGATAATCAAGAATTTATCATTCGACTTTTTTTATTTAATATATCGGCCTATTGTTGTGCATATTGTTGCCTACTTTCTTTTACGCTTGGCACTCACGCCACCAAACTCTTACGAATTTTTGACCTTAAATATTTGTCTTATTTATTAATTCATCCCTCTCCACCCTCCTTATTGCGACAAATTCGGGGGAAATTTGTGTCCCTAAATTTTTCCACCCCTCTCAGAAAGGGTGTTTTTTTTTTTTTTTTGGACTCGGGGAAGTCTAGGATCATCAAATTCTCGAGGTCGAATTGTTTTACGATTACAATACTTTCTCTTTATTATATACATCGTATATGACAGTCACGGCGAACCTATCATAGGCAACCTATGATATATAAATGACCCACGATTACTATAGTAATCGTAGTATACTAAACTGATTTTAAAAAATTTTTAAATCGTCAAACCACCTCCATTTTTATCCGTTAAGCCAATTGAATTTTGAAGATATTTAGTTTTAAAAATACTCAGTTAAAAATTTTTAAAGGGCATTAGTGACCCACGAGTTAGTACTAAAAAAAAAAAGTAATATGAACAAAATTTGACTCACGTCTCAAAAAAGTTTCGCCATCCCTGGTATATGAGAAAGTAAAAAAAAACCGAACTTTTGTCCTTATTCAAAGGGTTTTTGAAAAATATTCTATGTATAATTAAACATGTACAAAAGAAAAAAACATGAAAAAAAAATATAATATATAGAGAATGATTAAATATAAGGCACGCGAGTTGAACTCTCATACGGATTCTCTATTAATAAAATATGATTTTGTCAATGGAGAAAAATTTTCACTGTCCTTTTTCAAGCTAGAAAGTGTTATGTCATACAAAAAGGTGGGCTCAAGGAAACAAAAGAGTAAAAGTGCTGCTTATCGGTTTTGTTTGTTATATGCACGTGTACACCACACCTTGCGATTACTTCCATACATGCTCTTCTCTAGTTTTTTTTTTTTTTTCTTATCAAATTTCCTAACCAGATTCTTTATTTTTTTTTTACAATAAATGTATTATTATCATATGATTATCGGCTTGACACATTCCATTTCATTATGGACACATATTAGAAAGCATTTCTAAATTAATTCATTCGAAAGTAATTTCTTCACCTAGAATAGAATAGTATAGTAAAAGAATTAATAATAATCGACCGATATATAAGTTAAAAAGCAAAAAATAATTTTCCCTTAGGGCTTTCTTTTAATAAGTGTCGGTTCCTGGTATATAGATTTAAATTTCAAAGAGATTAGTTTGAAATAAAAAAATTAATAGAAAAGATTTACAAAAAAAAGCATAGGTTTTTTTAGTTAATACAGGTGGTAGAAATTATTTTAATTAATTAACTATTAACTTTTTTTTAATGCAAAATTAAAATCAAATAATATTATTATTCTAATAATCTAATGAATTACAGAATAAGTAGGACAAAGAGTACGTTCAAACAAAGAATATATATTCGGATGTAGGATTTCCCATAAAAATATTGATCTTCGATTAATGAACAATCCAGATAAGGAAAGGATTATTCACTGTTAATTTGTATGAAATAAACAATTATTTTAGTTTAAAGAATAAAATATAAATACATTCTCTGATTTGCTTTAGGTTATAATTTCAAAGAATCCTAAAGAATTGAAAGTAATCCTCTTTGATTTTATTAGTACAAATAATATTCTTTGATTATAATTTTACATTAAAAAGGTTAATAGAAACTGACGTAATTAATCATATTTAAATTTAAAATAATTCATCTGAATTAACTGTAGTTTTAAAAAAAAAATGTTTTATTTATTTATTCTTTTTTAATCATCTTTGATTTTATTAGATTATTAGAATAATAATATTCTTTGATTATATTAATAATTTTACTTAATAGAGATTGAAATGTAATTAATCAAAATTAAAATAATTCTAAAGATTAATTATTGTAAAAATTTTAATTTCAGAAATAATAAAAGATTTGAAATTTCAAAATGTGAATGAAAATGTTTCTAGTTCAAATATTAGAAAAATAATAAATAAAGTGTATTGTTCGGATAGTATTTTGAAAGTTATGTTTTGACCGTACAAAATCGTTTGTAGATAACAAAACGAGAAGGTAAACAAACAAAAATTATTTAATAAATTTGTGATTTATTTGTTGGTGGGCCAAACGTCCCAAAGAGTAGCACACAGATGCCCAGGAAAGGCTGGAGATCCTGGGATCGATGGGCCTTGATATTTAAATATATACATCTCGAAAATAATTTATTTCGGATGCGAGATGCTCAAGATTAAAAAAATCACACAAATCTTATTAAAATTATTTAACACAATGTTATCTGTTAGTATGATATTTTCAAATTTTTTTCCGATATAATGACAGAAAAGTAAATATCTTTATTTTAATAAATACTCTATAAAATTATAAAAACAATTAATATTTATTAATCAGTTAATGTCAATTTTTTTTCAGTTTTATGAGTTATTAATTATATTTTTGTCCATGACCCATGACACAGAGAAAGGCTCTCATGCCTGGGGTCCCGAGTTCGCTTCCCGCCCTAAGCGAAAAAAATTTACTTCTTCAAATTGACTACAAATCATTTATTTTCTGATTATTCCTTATTTTAATTTAAAGAAAAGTCTTAAAGTATTTATATTAATTTATCAAAAAAAAATATTTATTTTGGATTATTAGAATTAGCAAGCACCCTCTATCCAAATAGAGATTTAGGAACTATTATCCTCGTGTGACTCGGTATGTTATTTAAGAATGATGTTCATTATAATGAGAACAGCATTGAGGATGACCTTATTTAGAGGCTCAACTCACACTACTGAATATTAGGTGAATAATTATTCTAAAAAAAAGTAGTAGCTACTTTCATTATTATATCATTTCCTGGTAATAAGTTCGATCATTTAAGTTATAAAGTTTATAATAGTTTAAATTGTAATTAGTTTTAAATTAAATTTTCTATTTTTTATGTCTTTTAATATAATAGGTAATTTCGGAAAAGGAAAGAAGGAATTATTTCACTGAGGAAATGGCGGCAACTAAATAAAAGATCTGGTGTGACTGGTCGCACAGCACCCTTGTCACACCAGATTTTTTGTTTTGAGATATATTTAGTTTCTCATAGCACCGTCCTATGTTGACTGAGTGAAATAAACCATAGTTATTTTTCAAAATTTTAATCTCATATTTGAATATTTTATATGCAATAAATAAATACAAAATTTCATAAGGATTGGAAAAAATTTCCCATAAGGATTTAACATTGGCTCTATGGAAGGAAGAGCCGGAAAATTAATTTGAAAAATCTGGAATACATCAGTAAAGTGTATTTCAAACAATTTTCACGAAAAATTTTACTTACATTCTTTTTAAAGGGGATATAAAATAAAAAATAGTTGATTTATGATTTTTAATCAAAATGGGAAAGCATTTTTAACTTCGTTACCATGGTAACCATTTCTCCTATTTTTCCTATAAAGTACTAGCGTAAAGTGTGCTTCAAAAGATTACAAGGGCGAAATGAAAATATACATTTTAAAGAGCATGTAAAAAAATAATTGATTTATGAATTTTAAACAAAATCGTTGGAGCGAATTTTGAGAAAATGGAAAAAACTGAAAAAGAACATCAGTTAAGTACTATTACTTTTTGGTTGATTTTGTTTAGAAGCTTATTTTCACCCCTTGGGGATGCCTAACTTAAATATAAAATTTCAATCTCGTAGCTCTTTTAGTTCCTGAGATTTTGTTCACGGACAGACAGACCAATTTGCGGGATTCACTTTTTTGGACTCAGGGGACCTCAAAAACATGTATATCCATCAAAATCTCGACATCGAATTTTTGACTTTCTATATATTTCATATATAGGGTAAGAGAAAGTAAAAAATCCACCTATTGCAGATAAATCAAAATAAATTTCGACACTTCAGTTACCAGAGAAAATTTTCAATTTTGTTTGAGATTTTGTAGAACTTGAATTTGTTTTTTTTGTAGCTCAATATTGAGTCGAAACATTTAAATAAATTTTAAACACATATATTTGATAGAAAATAGCTTGTCTCTTCAGTTAATCAGCATTGTTGTAAAATGAAATGTGTATTTATTTAGGTACTGTATGACACATAATTCTCTTGTTGGTAGGTAAGAGTAAATTTTAAATAGGTTCAAGTGTGTTCTTAAGTACTAAAGTTTTGACATATAGGTAAAGGGAGAGAGTTGAGTAGGTCAAGTGGATGGCTAACCTTATAGTAGCTAAAAAAGACTTGATCCGACCATTGTTGATATATTATGACGCACAAAAAAATTTATAATTTACCTGAGAGGTACTAAAAATCCCTCGTTGTGTTCGTACTCGTTATCAAAGAAGGGAGAGAATCTGAACACCTTGAGCACTGAACACCTGAGCTCCTGAGCACACACTCACGCACAGACAGACAGCATGGTAGGGAGCGGAGACTGGAATGGACGCAGCGCGCCGCTTCCTTAACCTTTTATAAATATGCAGGGGCCGGGAGGACGCGCGACACTTTCTCTCTCGATGGGAGTCTCTTCAAGGGAAATACACGTTTACAAAATGACCAATAATAAATACTATTATTCATCTGTAACTGCAATTGAATCTCTTTTGTATAATAATATTTACAAACATTTATGTATATAAATAGTTATGGTTTTAAAAACCAAATAAAAACAAAAACAAAGACAAAAAAAAAAATAAATATAGAATAAGTGAAAGTAAAAATGAGATCAAAAGTTTCATCACCACCAAGTAATTTTGCAAACATCCTTAGTTAATAAGGGAGGGGAGAGGTCCGGGTTGATCCGTCAATATATAATAATAAACAATATTGGTGTATCTATTTTAAAAGAATATATTCTCCAAGAAAACAACAAAATTTGCTAGACTAATTATAGAGACGCCTTGTAAATTCGCAAACAAAATCACGGAATGCATGTTAGGTTGCCTAAGATAAAAGTTGCAGGCGAAATTGAAAAAATTTATTAATCCTAAAAAAAAAAATTTTATAATTTCGAGAGATATGTAGAGAATGAGATATTATAAAACAAAAAGCCTCGAATAGACTAGGTAGTCAGAATTATTATGTAAATGTAAAATTTATTTTTTATTTTAATTTAATTAATTTTAATGTTAATAATAAATATTTATAAATGTTGAATATGCGAACTTCACAAAACTTACCCTTATACCTCAGATAGTTAAAAAAAAACTTTTTTTTAACTCGAAAGTTAAGGGTGTTCTTGTTTACAATATTTTTAATTTGGTATCTGGGGGATAAGTTTGCTAGCTGACTAGAACTGAAGAAACCAACCCTAAGCAATCACAATTATCAAATTAATTAAATCTCACATTTCATCTCCCATTTAATTAATTTGATAATTGTGATTGCTTAGGGTTGGTTTCTTCAGTTCTAGTTAGCTAGCAAACTTATCCGCCAGATACCAAATTAAAAATATTGTAAACAAGAACACCCTTAATTTTCGAGTTAAAAAAAGTTTTTTTTTACATATAATTAACTATCTGTGGTATAAGGGTAAGTTTTGTGAAGTTAGCAACTTCCTCAACTGTATTTATTTTATTACTAATTGTCCTGAACAAGGACATGACTGGAGTCCTAAACGCTATTAAGCCATGAATCGAAAAGTTAATAATATACCAGTAAAAATAAAATTTCATCAAATTTAAGCTTGTTCTTGTTTATCAATGATTTGCTATCTGTCGGATAATTTTGCTTAGTTGACTAGATCAGAAACAACTGGCTCCTAATGTTTCAATTAAATAAACAAAAATATGTTAGCAGGCATTTAGGCCATTATGATTCCTGTTTATCTATTACCAATTCCTTATCTCCATATTGCATATAATCCCCTTATCCAATTGGTTCTCCATATTAAGGTTGTTCGGATAGTACCCCGTAAGTCATAATAGAATCTAGATTTTTTTTTCTTTAATCAAATTAAAAATTTGTATGCCAAAATTCCTTATTATAATTTAGTCGTGACCTATCATAGTTTATAATTGTATTAAGTTAATAATTTAATTACCAAAAATAATAAATGAATGACTTTTGACTTGAGCAGCTTTTCACGTAATATAGATCTGGCAACATTGCATTTATCAACTGTTTATTTTAAATCTTAAAAGCCTTAAATTTTATTTTATTTAATATATTATAATGATTAATGCAAATCAGTTTAAACACAATGGACGATTTGCGAGAAAAAATATCGTAAAATAGAAAAAAAAATGTAAGTGACAGCTAGAAATGAGTATTATTTCATGCGACGTTGCCAGACTGGTCTGAGTCTCGTGACTTCCTTATTTTTATTAAATATTGGCGACTGTCATTTTCGATAATTTTTTGACTTTCTTGCTAGAATATCTTTAAAAGGCTTCAGGAGAAACTTTTGATTTTATGTTTATTGTATTCCTCGGAAATGAATTGATAAAATGTAAGTTTTTTGTTTTTTTTTACCTATTGCAGGAGTGACTTTATAATTCGATATGTGTGCGTTTCGTCGACATTCCCGTTAGACTACATGTCAAATTTCAATTTTTTTAAAATTAATTACACGATTAACCCTGCGTCAGAACTGCTTCAAAATTTTATTTTATACGTATGTGATAGTGATTAATAACATATTAAAAAATTAGCTTTTAATCTAATAAAGTGCTTTAATGTCCGAACAACCTTAAAGGAATTTATTATAAGCTCGTGGGAGCCGAACCCACGCTTCTTCCTCGAATTATTTTTCTGTTTACAAGTTTAAGGTAAATAACTAAAGATCGGTAAAAATAATGTATATTAAATGTCAAAAAAATTATTATTATATAAAAATTTAAATAAAAAAAAAAATTATAAATAATTAGCATCATTAGCAAATTAAAAATTCTATCATTTATTTCTAAAAATATAAATTATTTAAATCTTCTGTTCATTGTAATGATATATAATAAAATAAATAAATAAATAAATAATTCAGCTGATATAACAAATAACGATAACAAGATTCTAATTAAAAAAATAAATTCTTCAAGGAATGCTTAAACATATAAATAATTTCCAAAAAATATTAACACTTTTATGTTAATTAAATGTTTTAGGAAAATGTTTTAAAAAGTATATAATTATGTAGGTGAATCATCTTAGATTTTAATATCAAGATAGGAATTAATTGGCTAGTTTTCTATAATTGATCAAATCAAATGACGTACTTCTTAAGAAGAAAAATCTATTGACGGATATATGATAATTATATAATAAAATACTAGTGGTTGGGATATTTTTTAATTTCTATTATCTGATATTAATAATCTTTGAGATTTTCCTCGTTATGCATCTACTATAGTGAGAGAACATAAAAAGTATACAAAATATCCGCTTTGATATTTCTAACAATTTTACTTCACTCTAAAACTACATAAACCATATGCAATACGAGTTTGTGATTGTTTGCTGGAGGACAGGCAACCAAAATGACCAACACATTGGATTATAGGCAGGGGCGTGCGTATATAGAAATTTTTTCCGGGGGGGGGCCCGGACTCAAAAATTTTTCTGGGGAAAATTTTTTTTTAAGAAACTATACTTTTTTCACACGAAATTTTTTGAGGAACATTTTTTCTATTGCGGAACCAAAGTTGTCCATCCTGCGGAAAAATTTGTTGCGCTGATGTCTGTATATCCCTATATATGTATATGTGTTTGGGAAATTTCGGGGGGGGGGCCGGGCCCCGGCCCCCCTAAATACGCCCCTGATTATAGGCCCCGGAACGGGGGGGGGGAGTTTAGGGTACATTGCCCCCTCCTGCAATCCAATAGGAGGGGCAGAGAGGGGCAATATGTCTTCTTTTAATTCATTTATTTTTATAAATGATATATTTTTAAAAATAAAATCTTTTAAATTAAAAGAGTAAGAAATTCATTTTAGTCCAAAATATTTTATATAGTCCCTATTGTATTTCTACAATAATTTCTAAAAACATTTTATAAGGAATTAAAATAATAAAATTTAGATATGAAAACTTAAGACTTTATCCCTTCGAAAAAAATAAAAATAAAGAAAATTAAAAATATTTATTTCCCCCAAGTAGTATAAAACAAATCTACTATATAGCCTAAAAATATTTTTGATGAGTATGAAACAGTTTTATAGATTAAATAATTGAATTATTTAAATTGAAATCATCTTTATGTTAAATATGCTAATTATCTTACAAAGAGTATTTCCCCAAGTTTAGATCATTATTTATTTTTTCTATGTACTCTCTATTTCAAACAAAATTCTTTTTGTATTGCAAATATCTTCTTTTTTTTAAATATTTGTAAATGGTAAAGATAAATATAATTTTTATTTAATATTAAAAAAAATTCGGCTATTTTTTTTTTTTATTTTATCATGGCGTTATGTGTCGAAAAAAAAGTCAAAGTTTTGAGAGTTGGCGGGGAGCAGGTAGCCTGGATTTTTTATCCAATATTTTAAATTAATTTCAGATTTATTTAGAAAATCACTCATTGCACCTAAAGACGAAAGTCACTTACACTCCAACTTTTTTATGTTCTAAAAGAATCTGAAATTTTTTTCCGAAATACTGACAGACCGACCGAATTAAACGTATTAATAGAGTTCATTAAAAATCGTTTGTTTCCAAAATTTTTTTTATTTTTTTAATATTTCTTATAACTTAACAATTAGAGTTTTTTATTTGTAGCTGTTGAGTTGTATCAAGAAAGGGTTGCAAAACAGAGACTATGGTAGACAAATTTTTTTCTTTAAGGGGGTTCAGGAGCGACATATAAACGTAGGCCCTACTTTAAAAAAAACTAGACTATTATAAGGAATTTTTCAATGCGGTTTTTTTTTAAATGAATTAAATTCATAAGATTATTGGGACATCGAGCTATAATTTTTTTAATGACTTATAAAAAAATTAAGGAAATTAATTTTTTTGTTATCAAGCAAATACAAAAAAAAAAAACAATCTGTCCCAATAATCTTTAATTTTTCTTAAATTTAAAAATGAATTTATTGTTATTATTAATCACATAATAATTTAAAATAAGCTTAGATGATTTATTTAAAAATCAACTGTCAAATTAGTTCAGCATTCTTCCAATAGATGGCAGGCTAGTCTAACAGCCTATATCTGGCCTATATTTATATATTTTTATGCTTTTATAAAAGATGCATAATATATAATAACATTTATAAAGTATTTATTGTTAAAAGATCAATGAAAATCAACCAAATGCATTAAATTTTATTAGCTACCATTCTAACATCTCTTCGCAAATTTTTGAATTACTTGATTTTTTGGGCATACTTTTTATGACACACGACGACATCTTATCGGGAAAAACATGCGTAACACCTTCAGTCCTATTCCGCCTTAAATATTTTATTGGGCCGACTTTATTTAAATTAAAAAAAAAATTTGGCTACCAGTCTCTGGTTTTGCAACCCTTCCTTGATATTAACAAATATACATTACACGAGGATGGTCTGAAAAGTTTCCGACCTAACCATGATACAAGATATTTTTTATCAAATTTATTTTTATTTTTCTACATAGTGTCTATAGAAGACAAATTTTCAATAATTTTTTTTTTATCTAAATTTTTTCGATTTTTCCGAACCCTGAGGGCCCCGGGCCCTCTCAAAGATAAATATTTGGGGGCCGGCTCGGGGTCTGGGGTGGACCGCCTCCCCCCTCGATACGCCTCTGTACAGCATCGATTGAATTCTAATTCAATGGTCTGATTGGTTATTGTTTGACGAGTTTTAAAACACACACGCTTTCACTTGATTATTGTTTATTTTCGAATCTAAGGTATTTCAATTTGCCGAATTCAGTTATGTAATCAATTCATCATGACATATGATTGAAATGAAAATAAATAATACCGGTAATTAAAATTATAATAGTAGTTTCTAAATTTATACACTTTATACTATACTCTTCAGATCTCCCAAATAAAGAGGAGGTATTTTAGCAAGATCATTATCGATTAAGCATAAATGCATGATGAAAGATTATTTTAAAATCACCATGTATGTAGGCTAAACTTATAATATAATCCCGCTAAAATAATTTAATAACAAAATAGCACATTAATGTTTTTATTTTCAATATACTAATATATATGAGAGAATAATTTCATCACATAAATAATTTTGGAATTCCCCTTCCCTTCTCCCACCACACATGTAAGGAATTTCCAATGCGAAATTTAAATTATAAATTCTGTTTTCTTTTTAAGATTATTAAGGGAAGGTATTTTGTAAAACATGGCACACACGCAGTATTTATTATTTGGCATGTCACAAATTTAAGGGAAGGGGGAGCAATATTTTTTTTAACCCTGCTGGTCACACCAGATTTTTTGTGTCGAGATATATTTAGTTTCGTATAGAAAATTAGTTTCAAGCTTGACCAGTTGCATTTCATAAGTACGGTAAAAAGTAAAAAAGTCAATTAATTCAAAATTTCCATAGGATCTGTGTATTTTAAATAGGGTCCGACCGAAACAAGATTTTCAGCCGAAACCGAAACCGAAACCGAATATTCGGCCTCAACCTTAGTTTCGGCCGAAACCGTAACCGAAACCGAAACTCGTATTTCCTATAAAAATTTTTTTCATTTTCCTTTTTTTTTTTTGAATTTTTTTCCCTCCGTGAAAATCATTTTACCTTTTTTTAGGGAGACTAAAATTTTTTTCTCCCTCAAGTGCAAATTATTTGACTTTTTTTTTTTGCATGCGAGTCTCATCCCAGAGGCGTACCGAGGCAGTTGGGGGCCTGGGGCGGAACTAGAAGAGGGGGCCTTATATTGAATTTTTTTTTTTGGGGGGTGGTCATCTTTAAATATCCCTCTCCTCTATACACAAAAACATTTTTAAAATACCGTATATCCCTGAACCCCAAGGGGTAATTTTCATTAAATTTTCTTTTTTTATCTAAATTTTCCCATTTTTACTTGAGCCCCAAGGGCCCCGGGGCCTCTCAAAGAGAAATTTTCAATAAATTTTGTTTTTTTTTATCTAAATTTTCCCATTTTTACTTGAGCATCAAGAGCCCCGGGGCCTCTCAAAGAGAAATTTTCAATAAATTTTGTTTTTTTTATCTAAATTTTCCCATTTTTACTTGAGCCCCAAGAGCCCCGGGGCCTCTCAAAGAGAAATTTTCAATAAATTTTGTTTTTTTTTATCTAAATTTTCCCATTTTTACTTGAGCCCCAAGAGCCCCGGGGCCTCTCAAGAGAAATTTTCAATAAATTTTGTTTTTTTTATCTAAATTTTCCCATTTTTACTTGAGCCCCAAGAGCCCCGGGGCCTCTCAAAGAGAAATTTTCAATAAATTTTGTTTTTTTTTATCTAAATTTTCCCATTTTTACTTGAGCCCCAAGAGCCCCGGGGCCTCTCAAAGAGAAATTTTCAATAAATTTTGTTTTTTTTTATCTAAATTTTCCCATTTTTACTTGAGCCCCAAGGGCCCCGGGGCCTCTCAAAGAGAAATTTTCAATAAATTTTGTTTTTTTTATCTAAATTTTCCCATTTTTACTTGAGCCCCAAGGGCCCCAGGGCCTCTCAAAGAGAAATTTTCATTAAATTTTGTTTTTATTTGAGCCCTGAGGGTCTCGGGGGCCTCTCAAAGGGAAATTTTTATTAAATTTTCTTTTTTTAATCTAAATTTTCCCATTTTTACTTGAGCCCTGAGGGCCCCGGGGCCTTTCAAAGGGAAATTTTCATTAAATTTTTTTTATAAATATATGGGGGCCTATGCCGGCTCGGGGCCTGGGGCGGACCGCCCCCCTCCCCCCCCCTCAGTACGCCACTGTCTCATCCCATTTTTTCAGACTCTGGTTTCGGCCGCCGAAAGGTTCGGCCACTTTTTGGCCGAAACCGAAACTACGGCCGAAACCATGATTTTTGGCCGAAACTGGCCGAAACCGTAACCGAAACCGAATATTCGGTCGGTTCCTAATTTTAAATAGTTACTGCTTGAAATAAACTATGGTTATTTTGCAAAATTTTAATCTCATATTTGGATATTTTATACACAATAGAAAATTGTTATTGCAAAGCATTTATTAAATAAAGAAAAAGTAAAAAAATGGTTAAAAATAGAAAGGGGTATTAATTTTGCCTAAAAAAAATTTCACGATAATTTGGACTAAATTATTTGTCAAATTTTGGTAAGATTTGGCAAGGAATGTCTCATTTATACGCCTTCTACGTTATTATGCCTCAATTAAAAAAAAAAAAAAATATTTTGGAAATTTTCTTATACACAATAAAAAATCCTAAATAAATACAAAATTTCATAAGAATTGTAAAAAAATGGAAAAAAAAATTTAATGTGTTAAATGTTCCAAAGGAGACCCCTTTTTGAATCGAAATTAAAATGCAAATAGGGATATAACATTGGCTCTATGGAAGGAAGAGTCGGAAAGTGAATTTGAAAAAACTGAATTACATCAGCAAAGTGTACTTTAAACAATTTTCAAGAAAAATTTTACTGATATACTTTTTGAAGGGCAAATAAAAAATAGTTGATTTATATGAATTTTAATCTAAAAAAGATTTATATTCTGTTACCATGGCAACCAATTCTCCTATCTTTCCTATGAAGTACAAGAGTAAGAAAGTAGGCTTCAAAAAATTTCAAGGAGAAAAATGAGAGTATATATTTTAAAGAGCATCTAAAAAAAATAATTTTAAACAAAATCGTTGGAACGAATTTGAGAAAATCGAAAAAAACTGACAAAGAACATGGGTAAAGTACTAGTATTTTTTGGCCGATTTTGATTAAAAGCATATTTTCACGACTTATGGGGAGTGTCTAACTTAAATATAAAATTTCAACCTCATAGCTCATTTCCTTCATGCTTAAAAATGTCGACACAGAGCAATATGCGGGACCCGCTCTTTTGGACCTCAAAACATGTATATCCATCAAAATCTCGACATCGAATTTTTGACATGATCGCAATACTTTATATTTATTTCATATTTAGGGCAAGAGAAAGTAAAAATTAGTTCACCTTACAAAAGAAAAATTTAACAAAAAAAGAGAGTTTAACCAAAAAGTTGAAACAACACATCTCTAGAAAATAGTTGTACATACATCGTTATCAGTTGAATTGCATCATTACAAAAGTAATGTTGTTTAAAAAGAAAGAAAGTGATTTTCTTTATCTAAACTTTTCGAAAATATCTCATAAGAAATTCAGTAAGAAGGTTGCCTGATTAGCTTTTAGGATTTACATCATGTCTCTTTTAAACTGTGAGGATATGAAAAAAGACTTAAAATTTTCTCAATTGTTTTTGAGATTTTGAAATATTCACCTCTTTCTCTTTTCAATACGACCTAGTAACTAAATTTTATTCTAATAATTATTCTAAATTTGAGGTTTCTTCTATTACATAAATTCAGATGTTATTAATGAGAAAAGGTGTTATTTTATGCTTTTCGCATACATTAAATTTGAGTTAGTAACAAGTAGTGGTGGTTTTAAGGAGGGGCCCGGGCCTCTCCCATTCAACAGAAAATAAATAAATCCAAACAAAACTTTATTTGAGCAAATACAAATAATTATTTACGCAAATAAAGTTTATTTATTCGACCAATTATTATTTATGCAAATAACTATATTGTAAATTTTTTTTTTATCTATAATTTTTGAAATTTATTAAGTGAATTAAAAAAAAGGGAGAGGAATTTTTTCGTTTTTAATATTTTTGGTAATTTCATTCGAAAAAAAAACAGATAGAACATTCAGATTCAAATATTAAATAGTAAGAACTCTTTGTTTAGTAAAATTTCCTAGGTCCAGCCTGATTGTTTATTTTTTTAAATTTCGTATATTCTAATAAAAATAACGATTAGTAGAGGGGATAAAGCCAGTTAAGTTTATAATCTTGAGTTAAAAACTCAGTTACAAATTCTTCAAAACAAAAAACTTTCTCATTTTATCAGTGCTAGTGAGGAAGGAAATCGGAACCCACCTCAGTATACTCCTATGAAAGTAACCACAACGTGTCTAATGATTGAAGAGAGTATAAAAGTAACAAATTTCGGTTTTTTTCAAATTCAAATTGAAAAAATTTGGTTAATATTGACTACTTAAGTTTCCAAAAAAAAAAGTCGATTTCATGTCCAGTTAATGACAATATGATAAAACGAGAAATTTTATCATATTCCTTGTATCTCAATAGAAACTCAACTCACGATAGTTAACAAATCCGACACAAGAGGCAGCACTTACTGAGAGCGCCTAGTAGTTATGCAAAGGATTTTCTAAAAAAGATGAACATTATGCCTAATTAATAGGGGTTCGTACTATCTACAACTCTTGATGACATTAACAAGCTGACCTCCTCGCCACCCTTATCTTTGGAGACACAAAAATATAAAATTATTTAATAAATTTAATTATTTCTAATATATTAAATTCATTTAGATAATTAAAAAATCTGGTGTGACTGGCGCACAGCACACAACTTCCTCTTACCCTTCGGTAAGAGAAAGTTGAGCACCGTGCTGGTCACACCAGATTTTTTGTGTCGAGATATATTTAGTTTCCGATAGCACCTTAGTTTCAAACTTGCATTTTAAATGTTGACTGCTTCAAATAAACTATGGTTATTTTTCAAAATTTTAATCTCATATTTGGACATTTTATACACAATATAGAATCGTAAATAAATACAAAATTTCATAAGAATTGGAAAAAAAAATTTTAAATGCGTAAAAAGTTCCAAAGGGGACCCCCTTTTGAATCGAAATTAACATACAAATCCCTATAGGAAATTAACATTGTTTCTATGCGAAGATAAGGTGGAAAGGGAATTTAAAAAGAGTAGAGAGAGACGATAATGTTTGCAAGTGGGAGAGATATATATATATGTTTTCTTTGAAACAATTAAAACAGAAATAAAAAAAAAAATAAATGGGAATTTAAATAATAATTGATTTTTAATCTAATAAAAAAGAAAAAGATTTAAATTCCGTTACCATGGCAACCATTTCTATCTTCCCTATGAAGAACAAGAGTAAAGTGGTCTTCAGAAGATTTCAACGGCAAAATGAGAATATACATTTTAAAGAGCATCTAAAAAATAATTGATTTTTGAATTTTAAAAAAAATCCTTGGAGGGAATTTTGAGAAAATCGAAAAAAACTGAAAAAGTACATCAGTAAAGTACTAGTACTTTTTGGCCGATTTTGTTCAAAAGCTTATTTTGAGCGTGTGGGAAGGTACCTAAGTTAAATATAAAATTTCAATCCGGTAGCTCAATTCCTTCATGCTAAAAATCTGTCCACACATACAGCAACACACACACACACATACATACATACATACACACACACAGACCAATTTGCGGGACCCACTTTTTTGGACTCAGGGGACCTCAAAACATGTATATCCATCAAAATCTCGACATCGAATTTTTGACATGATCGCAATACTTTCTCTCCTATATATTTCATATATAGGCTAAGAGAAAGTAAATAATAATTGATTTTTAATCTAATAAAAAGAAAAAGATTTAAATTCCGTTACCATAGCAACCATTTCTATCTTTCCTCTGGAGAACAAGAGTAAAGTGGTCTTCAGAAGATTTCAACGGCAAAATGAGAATATACATTTTAAAGAGCATCTAAAAAATAGTTCATTTATGAATTTTAAAAAAAATCCTTGGAGGGAATTTTGAGAAAATCGAAAAAAACTGAAAAAGTACATCAGTAAAGTACTAGTACTTTTTGGCCGATTTTGTTCAAAAGCTTATTTTGAGATTCTTCAAAGGTACCTAAGTTAAATATAAAATTTCAATCCGCTAGCTCAACTCCTTCTTGCTAAAAATCTGTCCACACACACATACATACACAGACCAATTTGCGGGACCCACTTTTTTGGACTCAGGGGACCTCAAAACATGTATATCCATCAAAATCTCGACATCGAATTTTTGACATGATCGCAATACTTTCTCTCTCTATATATTTCATATATAGGGTAAGAGAAAGTAAAAAAATAAATGGGAATTTAAATAATAATTGATTTTTAATCTAATAAAAAGAAAAAGATTTAAATTCCGTTACCATAGCAACCATTTCTATCTTTCCTATGGAGAACAAGAGTAAAGTGGTCTTCAGAAGATTTCAACGGCAAAATGAGAATATACATTTTAAAGAGCATCTAAAAAATAGTTGATTTATGAATTTAAAAAAAAATCCTTGGAGGGAATTTTGAGAAAATCGAAAAAAACTGAAAAAGTACATCAGTAAAGTACTAAAACTTTTTGGCCGATTTTGTTCAAAAGCTTATTTTCACCCTTTGGGAGAGTGCCTAACTTATATATAAAATTTCAGCCTCGTAGCTCTTTTAGTTCCTGAGATATTTTGTTCACAGACACACACAGACCACATGTCGCGAAAACCACTTTTTTGGACTCAGGGAACCTTAAAACCTGAAGATCCATCAAAATCTCGATTTTTTACATGAATCGAATACTTTCTATCTATTTCATATATAGGGTAAGAGAAAGTAAAAATGAATGGTAAAAACCGTGATTAAACTTGTTTACAATCAACTATTTTAAACAAAACTTTGCTAGTGGTGGTATTTATAAAACTTTTTTTTAATTAATTAGTAGCTAAAATAATTTAAATAAATTCTCGGGGATACAAGGGGGAGGTAAAGGGGGTAATTACCCCCCCCCCCCCGAGATTTGAAAAAATACCTTTTTTTTGCAAAAAAATTTATTTTCAATGTAAAATTTTAAAAATTAATACTTAAAAATTTGATTTGTATTTATATTCTGGCAAACAAGTACAGAATGCGCCTTTAAATTATCGAAATTAAGAAAAAATAGTGTGCTGTGCGACGAGTCACACCAGATTACCCCCCCCCCCCCGATTAACACCTCTGGATCCGCCCTTGTTTCTATCTCTTAGGTCAGGAAGCGAAACTATGAGCCTTTGGTTATCAATCAACCCAAGTGTCTTGGGATATAAGCTTATTTTTTTATACAATATTAGCTCTTTTATTCCCTCCCAGGAATTAATGAATAAAGGTAATGTGTAGGAGAGTGTATTAGATGACGTCACACGTGTGCCTGTTTGTGACGTGTCTAGACTGAAAGGCCTAGAACGTTTTCGAATAGGCCTAGATGAGTTTGTATTGTCGATATGCAAGTGTCAGAGGACGACGACGTGGACCTAGAGAGGCTCTTTCGCCAGTGCGATAAACTGGGCCTCGGATATATCGGTCCCGAAAATCTACGTCAATTGTGTTCTAATTTTAATATCAGCGCCGAGGATTCGGATGCACTTTTTGCACAACTTGATTATGATCAAGATGGTAAAGTGAATTTTGAAGATTTCGCTTGGGGTTTTCGTGAATTTTATGATAATAATTATCATCATCAGTATCAACGACAATCTCAGAAAAATCTTCGTCGTTATTCGAGAGAAATAAAAAATATTTTTAAAATGAAAAATGATCAATTAAACCGTGAGATTTTCAATTCAAGGTATGTGACGTTAGTTAATAAGTATAATAAAATAAAAATTTTTTTACATATAAGTTGAAAAAGTAAATTAATAGACGTGTAGTCAAAATTAATGAATCGTACGCTAAGAACTTGAAGTGATTAAATATATATTTCAGTGTAAAAATATTAATATTGGCTAATTATTTGTATTTATCTAAAAAAATTTAAAATTATTTTTAAATAGGGGGACCACGGGCAGTGGCGTCATTTCAACCTTTACTTGGGTGAAAGCTGGGGGGGAGACTTATTTCTTGAATTTTTCTTTTGAGAAACGGTGGAGCAAAAAATTTTTTGTAATGTAAAATGTAATGTAATTTGTAATAAAAAAATTTTTTTTTTCTTGAATAATCATTTTATATGCTACAGCTGCAGTCGTCAAACACAATTTTCCGGTGAGGTATTCTTAGTTAAAAATAATAATGAATACTTGTTATTTTTAATACTAAATAAATTAAATTTTACTTTTTTTTTTTAAGCTGTAGCATATTGTAGATTCCTCGTGCCAGAATTTTTTTTTAAATAGAAAAACACACTTTTTTCTCATTCACACTCACACTCACACAGTCTTTTCGGCAACTCAGGCCATATAAGACTTTATTTATTAATTAGTATACATATTGGGGTTCCAAGCATTCTTATTGGCATCCAAATGGCTTAAATAAAATCATCGGACTGCCTGGGGTCCGAACCCGCGACTCTTGGTATACGAGGCTAGCACGCTAACCTCTACTCTAAGCCCGAGGGCTCTTTTCAGAATTAAATTTTTTTCCTCGAATTTCCCTAAAAATTCATTAGTAAAAAAATTTATTTCTTTTAATCAAACTAATGAGTCTATCAAAAATTTTACTTTATAGGCTATATTTTTTAAAATATTTTATTATATTGTAATTAGAATATGATAAAAAAAGTAATCTTGTCTTGATTTATTTTTAATTTCATCTTTTCTAAATGAAATATTCCAAAAAAAATTACATAAAAATAAAAATAAACTCTTTAGTTTGTTAATATAAAATTTTTACAAATTGGAAATTCAAGAAAAAAAATAAAATTTGCTCCTATTCCTAAGCAAAAGTAGAAATAACGCCACTTGGTCCCAGTTGAAATTATTACATCCTATTTAATATGTTAAAATTAAAATTAAATATTTGTTTCAAAGGTTTTATTAATTAAAAATTAACACTTAATACGTCTTTCGACAATTACTTATCATCAGAAGTGATTACATTCAGAATGTAATGTTAAGTGTTAATTTTTAATTAATAAAACCTTTAAACAAATAGTGTTTAATTTATATATTTAACTTTAATTTACAAAATGTTTCAACGAGAACCAAAGGTCGAAAGTTTAAATCTTATAAACGAATAAAGCTACAGAGGCTGTTCTTAACAAAATAAAAAAATATATAAAAATATATTCAAACAAACAAAAATGTAATTTTATTTTTAATTAATGAAAATATATAAATTTATAAAGTACTTTATGAATTATGAAATATCTAAACATAGGGGCACTTGATTTTTGTGTCGTGAGATTTACTTAGCCCGGACAAATAAGTGCCCCGAAAATTTTTTTTGAAAGCCGGGCAATTTGTTTAGTTTGGGACAATCCTACCCAAAAGTCCTGATTATAGAAGAAGGCCTAAACATATTGAAATAACTTAGTTAAACTAATTTCCATATAAAACGCGTAAATTATAAACAAGTCCGAGAACTAAAACAATCATTTCATAACATTAACCTTGTCCTAATTTATTTTAAACCTTGACTATTATCGGCCAATATCAAATGAATAAATGACAATAAATTTATTATCTGTGCCATAAGTCAAAAATAAAAAGATGTCATTGAAGAGAAATATATTTTTATTTTTTTTTTCACTTTCTTTTGTGTATTTATTTGATTGATTATTGATAACCGCCGTCTGTTTTATTTATTGGTTTAATTAAATAATATTATTGATTAGATTTTAACTAAATACGGAAAGAAATTTATATACAATTAAGATTATTACTTTCTCTTACTCTATACCTATATGGAATATATAGAGAGAAAGTATTGCGATCAAGTCAAAAATTCTATGTCGGGATTTTGATGGATATACATGTTTTGAGGTTCCCTGAGTCCAAAAAACTGGGTCCCACACAGTGGCGTAGCGAGGGGGGAGCAAGGGGGGTCATCATGCCCCGGGCGTTACTCACAAAGGGGGGGCCAAATGGTCCGCAAAACAAAACGAGAAAGTAAAATTGCTGGATAATTTTTATTTTTATTATAATTGATTTCTGGATGATCATATACATTTCAAAATCTAGTCTTGTTTTCTCAACTACATTTTTTTTTATTTAATGCTTAGCTTGAGCCTATGACTTTATTTATTTATTAATTTGCGAGTATATTTTACATATAATATTATATGGTTTTCAAATGGGGGGGGGGCGCTAAAAAGGTATTGTGCCCCGGGCGCGAGTTAAGCTCACTACGCCACTGGTCCCGCAAATCGAAAAATTTAATATATTCACTATTGAACCAGAAGTCATGACATTCGCTCAAACGCATTGTCAGGAGTCAGGAGCCAAGAGCCTCTATGAGCTCGAGGCAAACAGCACTTTGTCCTGATGAAGGTCGGAATATCGGCCGAAACGTCGACAAACATATGAAATAAAACTAAAGATAAATATATTTTTCTTTATTGCTTTTGGCCTCACTATTCATTATACATTCAGCCACTCCTGAAATTATTTATTAATTCATATACAAGGAAAAAGTAAGCGTGTGCCGCCGGGAGATGAACCACGGATCCACCAATGACCAACATGAATTCATATACCCGAATGCCGTGCTGTAGCAGGGCCGGAACTACGAGATTTTTAAGGGGGGGGGGGGGCAAAATTTAATTTGCCGCCCCCTCCTTAAAATTTTCTATACAAAATTCATATCATTGTACCTTTTTTTTAGTAAATCTTTCTTTAATTGCCGCCCCCTGATATCTGCCGCCCGGGGCACATGCACCCACTGCCCCCCCCTAGATCCGGCCCTGTGCTGTAGTATAGTGGTAAGGGCACATATTTCCCTCCAAAGGCGGATACAAGGGGGGGGGGGGGGAAGGGGGTAATTATCCCCCTGAGATTTGAGAAAAATATTTTTTTGTGAAAAAATTGTGCTTTTAATATAAAATTTTAAAAACTATTACTTAAAAATTTGATTTGTATATATATTCTGGTAAACAACTACGGAATGCACCTTTAAATTACCGATAATAAGAAAAAATTGTGTGATGTGCGACCACTCACGCCAGATTACCCCCCCCCCCCGAGAAACTCCTCTGGATCCGCCACTGTTTCCCTCGCGGCTCACATACGCGATATATATATTGTAATATCTTAAATATTGTATATGTAATTTCTTATTTATTAGAATAAGGGGTATTTCATTTTTTTGAAAATAGTGAAATTTCAATCCTCTCAAAGCATATAGGAGAAACTATCTTTTTTTTACTTTCTCTTATATGAAGTAGATCAAGTATTGTAATCGTCACAAAAATTCGATTAGTCCTTAAAAATTTTAAGACTGATCTTTAAATTTTATTTTGGGCAAGAATGCAAAAAGGATTCGAAAGCTTTATTATTTAAGAAAATGAGCCTATTTAGGGTTTAAGTCCCTTTCCAAAAATTTCCTTCGACAGAAATATTTATGTGTGATTGTTTTTCAAGACAATGTATTAATAAAAAATGTTTTTCTAGTGGACCAAAATTGGCGGAATTATATGAACAATTGCAAAATAATCCGGATTCTCGGCATCTATTTGAACAATTTGAACAAGCAATTGGATTGTTAAGTCGAGATATCAGCTTATTAGAGGATACTTATAAAAAGCAATTTGAGGATTCATTTAAGAGGTAAGGAGAGCAAATTTAAATATCCACCTTGATTGCAATTGATTAAAATCAAATAAAGTAATGTCTAATTTAATTTCAAATATTTTAGAGAAAAAGAGCGGCATATATCGCATTTAAAAAAAATTGAAGAAGATCTTGATATGCAAATGGCAAACGTTGAAAGAGAAGCGATAGAAAAGGCAAAAGCTGATTTTGAAAAGGAAAAACGTGGATTGGAAGAAAGTCTGACCATGGAAATTTCTGAATTGCAAGCACATTTAAAACTTTTAGAAAAAGTAAATTATTTTATCTTATAGTGAAATTCAGTTTATAAAAAATATTTGACAAATTTAATATAATAATTATTAAATAATTAGTATGAAAAAATAATGCCCTTAAAAGAAGCTTTTACCCTATCAGTTCCATTAAAAAGATGATTTATTTATTTTAAAAATGTTGGTTTGGTTAACTAAGCTCAAGGCTCTACACTTAAGCACATCGGGCACTTGAGGCCACTGTACCATCTGTTGCAATAGTATTGAAATTAAAACCCGGTAGTTAGGCAGCCCAAAAGGCACATGCACACTAAGGCTTTCTTGTCTGTGTGAGAAATACCTTTTTCAAAGCAGACAATAAGCCCTACGACCTTTTATTTAACAAAAAAGGTTAAAAATCTGCTTTGAAAAAGGTATTTCTCACACAGATAAGAGAGCTTTGGTGTGCGTCTGCCATTTGGGCTGCCAAACTACCGGGCTTTAGTCTCAATACTTTTGCAATAGAGAAGATATACATTTTTTTTTCTACTGCCGTTTCCACTGCTAGAAGGACCGTAAGAACAAATTTTTCAGAATGCTTGTCAACTCCTCCTTTAATTTCGTCAGTTGAATCAAATCTCTGCCCTTTCAAGGGTTGTTTGGGTCTCGAAAACAGTAACTATGTCGTCTGGGGCCGGAGGAAGACAGTCATGGCGTTTTTTTTTGTGGATTAATATGCGAAGTGGGAAGTGAGTGCTGCAGCATTTTTTTGTGTTGCTCATTCGATATTTTGGCACAAAAAAATGCTATAACCCTCATCCCCTAGCCCCCATACTCAGCAAATCCCTGCAGACTTTTTCCTGTTTTTGAAACTCAAGATACTCTTGAAAGGGCAGAGATTTAACTAAACTAGAAAAATCGCCTGAGAAGCTGAACAGCATCCATAAGATGAGTTCTCTAGAAGTAGAAACGGCGAAGGAACAATTGGCTAACTTCCTATCAGGTTTTTTAGAACAGCCCATTTCGATCGAGATTATAAAGACATTATGTAAGAATGACTTCACTTTGACTAAAAGTAATTATGTAGCTAATTTAGATTATGGGGAATACAGGAAGTTACTTGGATATGTTTTGTCTCCAAGAGATATTGGACGTTATAATAAAGAAATATAATTTTTTCCTTTTTTTCAGGATCTTTAATATCTGAGGCGACCGTTGGCATTCTTTTTCGGTTTCGGCTTCACAAAGCCATCCTCAGCCCTCTATCGCTATTTTCATTCGATGTTACAGGCTTTCTTCATATAAGTTAAACTTATATATATGCCAAAACCGAAAAAGATGCGCAACGGTCGCCTCAGACATTAAAGATCCTGAAAAAAGAAAAAATGATATTCCTTTTATTATAATGTCCATCAACACCTGGAGACAAAACACAATCAAGTAACTTCCTGTGTTCCCCATAATTTAAGAAAATCTTGGTCTATTTCAAGCTAATTTACCGTTAGATGTTGTCATCTGTCTAATCGAGATAAGGATTTGAGTTCTATGAACAGTGAGAGACAATATTAAGTTCCACCCATGCGTGTGATTATTTCATTGTTTTTAAAAAAATATTATATATTTTTTAATGGAAACTAATGGTTTAAACCTAGAAAATTTCCAATAAAGATTTTCATTTTCTTTTATAAAAACAATGAAATAATCACAAGTAGAAAACGCAAGGTGGGACTTAATATTGTCCCTCACTGTACTTTGAAAGGGACAATGTCAAATAACTTGAAATTCTAAGCTTCACACAGATTCCAGGTTTAGGCAGATGGATTTTGCAAATTATTATAACCTTATTATAAATTGCTAAATCCATCTGCCTAAACCTGGAATCTGTGTGAAGCTTAGATTGAATCACCTGGTTTGAGATCCAATGAAATTAACTTGAAATTTTTTCTGGGACTTTTCTCTTATGAGCCATACCAGGTATATCAGATATATAAAGAAGCATGAAGGTATCAAAAAATTTTCATTTTTAGATAAATTGTATATTAAGCAAGAGACAGAGTATTTCAAAAAAATCGAATTTGAAAAATGCACAAGAAGATGATTTCAATGAATTGAGAAAATCACTCACAGACACTAAGACACATATGCTTTTATTGCAGACAGAATTATCACAAATTAAAACTGATTATCATAAAAAATGTCAAGAATTAATTAAGTAAGTCATTGAATAGTGTTAATAATATTTTACTTATGTTTAATATATTTTCTATCAAATTTTAGCAATCAATTAGATGTAGAAAATTTCCAAATAAGAAATCAACATGTTGAACAACAGTTGGAACTACTACAGTAAGCCCAATGAAAAATTTTATATTATTTTCTTAATAATGAAGATTCAATTTAAATCTTAGGAATGCCAATTTTAAATTACAAGATAATAATGATTTTTTATTAAATGAAACAGAAACACGATTAAGAGATGAAAGAAGGAGACATTCAATAAGTGCTATGGAAAAGTTAAAAAGGAATTTTCCAAGGTAATATAAACAATTTACTGATTACTTATTATCTGCACCGTATTTTAAGACTAAAAGATAATTTTCCCAAGGATGCCTTATAAAAATAAATCAAGGTTATTTTATATGACATGAACAATCCTTGAAATAATAAATTATGGTTTCTATTAATAGAAAATTTTAAATATTTTTTTGAATTAAAAAAATCCCGTATTTCAGAGGTAGTTTTATGAGTGAATTCGAGAGAATGATTGTGTGCTACATTTTCACCAAGGAGGTAGAAAAAAAAAAATTAATCTATTCCAATTGAGTTTATTTATTCCTATTCAGGGATGGGCAGGATCGCGATCTTTTTGGAATTAAATCCGATTTTCGAATCTTAATCGAAATCATTTTTACTCTCTGGATCTAGGATCGGATCGCTAATCCTTTACGAGGGATTAGCAATCCTGAATTTTTACAATCCTTTTCAAAAGATTACCAATCCTTTAAAATTTTTGACTTTTAATAAACGTATATTTATCCAAAAGCCTAAAAATCAAGTCCGGATCGAATTTTCGGATCGCGGATCTGGATTTGAGGGTCGGAACTGATATCCTTTTTATAAATCGCATCGGATTGCCCGAGTTTGTCGGATCCCAGCAGCCAGTTCGGATTAGTGGATTCGTCCGAACTGTTCGGATCTGCGGATCGAATCGCTAATCCTTTTTAAAGGATTTTGCCCATCCCTGATTCTAATATTTTAAAGGCACATAGGAAACGTATATAATATATATGAAATACTATGGTAAAAGAGAATATCTTTTGTAAATATTATGATTTGTGGTTTTCTTTAGAGATCAAGGCCTTATGTGCCTTTGAAATATTAGGATTAAATAAACTAATTTGGAATAAATTCATCTTTTGGTTTTTTTTTAACATCCTAGACGAAAATTTGGGTTCGTTTTTCTATTGCTTATCTCGCTGATATTACAAAACATTTTGGATCTGTCGAAAATGGACTCGCCCAAATTGGCTCGGTCTAAATGAATCTGCCCTGTATGCCCGCCTTAATACAATGTATGGCGTCATATCTTTTCCCACTTTCTCAGAAAGCTTCAAACTTGCTTAAAATAATATATAAAGCAAATATAAATAATTAATTTTATAATTTCATCAAAAGAGATAGTGTGATATTATATTAATATATATTTTATATAGGAAGAGTATAGAGAGAGATAGAGAAAGAATATAATCCAGTTAGTCATTTTTCTTTCATTTATATATAGAAGAATAATTAATACTCACATTATAATTTTAATGATATAATCCAACAGACGATGTGTAGATAATGTAAAATTCTTTAAACTTAAACTTACACTAAACCACACAAGTAAACTTTTTGATGATTGATGATTAGAGAGAGGCGGGAGACTGGAGCGGCAAAGTAGCTTATTTGGATTTTCAACTCGTTTGTTGCTATGGCAATCAGAAATTAACGCGGTTAATTCAATTCAAATAGCATCCAACAATCAAAATATTGCTCACTGGTTATTTCTATTTTTCCTTTTAATTTGTTGACCTATTTTGATATTTTTTACTAATAATAAATTTGTTAGCCAAGATATATATATATAAACGTTCGCTCATGCTGACATTAGTCCCCCGCTTCTCTGAATTAGAAATTATTTTTAACATAGTGGTTGACACGGGCCCTCCGAAAAATCATTTTTTTTGTACTGATGATGACCAGGCGTGATGCCGGTCGAAATATTTACGAATTAAATTGATGTGAGAGGCGTCCATTAACGGCTGGTTTTATTCTCCGGTTCCTTCTATATATATATATTTATTTATTTATTTAAAAGAACTGTTGGCATTAGGCCACCAGCCATTTTTGCCACCGCTACAATATATATATATATTTGGTACTAAAAAATTCAATTCCAAGATTGAAGACACAGTCTTTTCGGCAACTTAGGCCATTTAAGACATTTGGTAAATAAAATCATCGGACTGCCTAGGATCCGAACCCGCGGCCCTTGGTATAGAAGGCCAGCACGCTAACCCCTACACCAAGTTGAATTCCCATGTGTAAAAGTGTATCCAGGCTTATATATACTTGTGAAGTATTCAACATCTATTTAGCTTGTTAGATTTAATTTATTTTTCCTAAACATAATTATTGTTATAACACATAAGAATTATGTAGATTATCTAATTATCAGAGTAAGTACATTTTGAACAGAGGTGGCCGTAAGCGGCATAAATGTTAACTTTATTATAGCCTAAAGCGCCGTACAGTGAGGGACAATCCGTTTTCTACTTGTGATTATTTCATTGTTTTTTAAAAAATAGTATATATTTTTTAATGGAAACTTTCATGGTTCAAACCTAGAAAATTTCCAATAAAGATTTTCATTTTCTTTTATAAAAACAATGAAATAATCACAAGTAGAAAACGCATAGGTCAGACTTAATATTAACCCTGACTGTACAAGTGCCGGAAAGGCTGGAGATCCTGGGCTCGATTCCCGGGGGCTTTGGGATGTTTGGCCTCGTCAATAAATACACTCACAGCTTTGTTAGATATTTATTATAGCCTACACATCACTAAAATAACATTACATCATCGGTCGTTAAAAAAAATAATAAGTTGCATGGTCCGGTAGGAAATATTTCTGAAATTTGGCTCATCTGCTGAAAAGGTTGACCACCTCTTTTTGGACTCATTTTTTTTATAATTCTTATTTTAGTTGAGATTGAAAAAATCTAATAATTACCATAATTTCTAGCATTCATTCGAAATCATTTTATTACTCTTCCCCGAGAAACTTAATAGTGGAACGTCAAAAAGATGAATTTGGTATGCATGACAATTATACCAGATGATAATTCTAACATATAAACAAGTTCATCTTCTCAGATTCAGGAATATCAACAAACGCCGATTTGATTGAGAGTGATAAATCCCTTCAAGAAGAGTTGGCGGAATCTGAACCTTTTCAACAAGAGAGAGAGAATAGTTTTAAACGTAAAATTAAATTGGATGATTCTCTTTATGTGCCAGATGAAGCATTTATGTCACATAAAGGCCCAATAGATCGAACTTTTCGTATTGTATTGGCTGGTGATGCTGCTGTGGGCAAAACATGTTTTATAGCACGTTTTTGTTCGGGAAAATTCTCGACTAATCTTGGATCAACTTTAGGTAAAGAATTTTTTTTTTTTTTAATAATAATAATGTTAAATTCAAATAATTTTTATTTTAATGTTATTTTCAGGAGTGGACTTTCAGATTAAAAATATTCGTATAAATAATAAAAATATAGCCCTTCAACTATGGGATACTGCAGGTAATATATATATAAGTTGAAGAGAAGTTGCCGTTGATGTTATGGAATGGAAAAGAGCAAGTACAGGTGTAGCAAATAAAGAGAGCCAAATGCAGAAAGGGAGACGTTTAAGAACAAAATTTTATTTGTCCATTCTCAGTCCTTGCTACAAAAATATACAAATTTAAATAAAACAACACATTGTCAGAACAACAATGACAACTTTGTGGCTAATTAGTTTATAAGCCAAGTAAAATCTTATTATAATTGAATTTCGCATCAGTGTTGTTTTATTTCAATTTGTATATTTTTGTAGCAAGGACTGGGGATGGACAAATAAAATTTTGTTCTTAAACGTCTCCCTTTCTGCATTTGGCTCTCTTTATTTGCTACACCTGTACTTGCTCTTTTCCATTCCATATATATATATATATATATATATATATATGGGGCATTGCACGCCAAATCGAACTGTTTGAACAATTTTATTTTGTATCACAGGTAGATTGTACTAAAGGCTAGTTAACCGAACGTATAACATGAGTCTAATAAATATAAATATGAAATAATAAATGCAAATATTATTAAAGAAGAATTTATTAGCTAAAATCAAAGCTTTTTTCTTTTATCGCTTTTTAAATTAAGTAAATCTTTCTGTCTTTGTTATTTAAAATTAAATACAAATTATATTATTTAAAAATAACTATATGAATCCCTGTTTGTTTGTAATCTTTTTGAAGTATATAGAGGCTTTTTTGGTCAAACCTTCGAAAATTCCATTTTCGTTTTTTTACTTCCAATGGAATCTTTTTTTCGTTCGTGTGACATCAATTTTCTTTTTAGATACTGTATTTTGAGAATATCTGTGGTAGCCCCTTTGATCAATAAGAGTAGAAACGAAAAAAGATTCAATTGAAAGTAAAAAAAAAATAAAATTAGAATTTTTTGACCATCGATATCGTTCGTTATTGTAGAAGCAGCATGAACTCAATTTTTTTAAACTTTGCCAGGAGAGTAAATAATCTAGTTTTAAATTATAAAAAGAACTATTTATTTAAAAATTGATATAAATGTTGCTTCTACAATTTAATAATCACCAAATAAATAATAATAATATTACATATTTATATACTCTTTAGAAGTAACACTGAGTAGATAAATTTTAGTATTCGGAGAAATGAAACCAGCTCTAATTCATGTATCACTAGAATGAAATGAGTGAAGAAAAACAGCTGATTTCATTTTTCTTATTCTATGAATAAATTAACTAAAAGACATGTATTAATTTTCTTTTTAGGTCAGGAGAAATTTCGAGCTATGACCAAGTCATATTTTCGGCGAGCAGATGGTGTGATTTTATTATATGATATCACAAATGAACGGACATTTCTTAACGTGCGAAGTTGGATACAATCAATTAATGTATATATATTTATATATATATATATATATATCGACGATGGTCTGACAATAACTACTATCTGCATTGCAATGCAAAGTACCATTCTTACAGGTCTATTCTCTAAGCAAAAACGTTGACTTTTAACATCTGAACTGTAAGCAAAAACTTTAACCCAAAAGCGTTAACATTAAGTCAATAGTGTTAAAAATTAATGTCATATCTAGGGAGAGGCTTTAATATTTTAACGCCGTATTTAATGCATTAAAATGGCGGCTTTAAACTAAAAAGTAAGGTTATGATTTTGACAGCTTTGAGATAAAAGCAACATGTTAACGTCGCTGTTAAAATTTTGTTTGGAGAATAGGATTTTTTAACCTGGTGTGCCAGATAAGCGTACTAGATTGAAAATAACAAATCAAGTTGGTAATGCGCATGCGCGAGAGGTCATCGAGGGGTGTAAAAACACGAACAAGCAGAAAACATAGCTATCTTCATATGAATCGTAAAAACTTGGTGCTAAAAAGTGGTCGCTGGTTTAGAGAAAAGCATTTTTTAACGCTGATTTTATTACTTTACTTTAACACTCAATTCATGATGTTAAATTTTCATCTCTGTTTTTAGAGAATATACCTGTTAATAAGTTAAAAGTTAAAATATAAATCGAATAATAGTATGAAAAGAGGTAAAATTCAATTTGTTATTAATTAATGGAAAAGAAACCAAGAAAATGTTGTAAACTAACAAAATTGTGGATAGGAGGTATTGTCAGAGTATCATAGATATTTGTATTAGTACATACAGTGGCGTCATTTCAAATTTTTCTTGGGGGGAGGGCTAAACATTTTTTTTTCTTAAAATTTACTTACAATTATGTACTCAAAGCATATTTAATTTAATTAATTGCTTAATTTTGTACAGTTTGTATATTCGTATATATATTTTGAAATATTTTATTTAGACTAATATAAAATTTTATAAAAATCAGAGCCCTTGGGGGGGGGGGGGCAAATGCTTCCCCCCCCCAAAATGAGTGCATATAGGGTCAGAGAGATGGGACATTAAAAAAGTTCAAATAAATATGTTGAAGAAATAACAAATGTGTCTGAATGTTTGACTGCGTTACAGAAAATCGGTGGATCGGAGTATGCAATTGAGAGCTTTTAATATATTTATTGAACTCTTATAATGTCTCATTTGTATACGACACCATGTGAAATTAAATAATAAAAAAATTTAATTTGTCTTATTTTAAAGGAATCAACAATAAAAAAACTTCCAATAATAATTTGTGGCAATAAATCGGATTTAATTGAAAAATCTAATAAGTTTATTGATTTATTAGACGCCGAACGATTAGCAAGTGAAAATAATGCCATCCTTTTTTTAACAAGTTGCAAAACAGGATCCTTTATTTTGGATTCGGTTGTTACATTAGCAAGGTGAATTTTCTTTTAATATTAATTAAAATATAAAAGTTAATTATTAAATTTAAAAAAAAAAAAAAATTTTAGGGAAATGCTTGCGAAAGAAGATAGGGAAATTCGAGATTCTTCATTGAAAATAATTGGAAAAAGTGAAGAGAAACAGACAAATTGTTGTAAATCATAACTCGAATAAATTAGTGTTGTTATTATTAATTTATCTGATTCTGAGATAAATTACATTGTATATGACAAAATAATGTATTTACCTAGTATTTATTTTATAATAAATTAAAAAATTTAATCAGTCACGACTAAGATATTTTGATTGCACGTAAATGCTGTTTTTAAACTGTAGATAGAACCTCCTGCGACTACGAAGGCGATTCCAGCGGTAATTAGTAGTACAAGGTAGTTGAAGAAAAGAGTTAACAAATACATTAATTGACGATTTAGCAACGTCTGTAAATAAAAAATAAATAAAATTAATTGTGTGTAAGTAAGTCCAAATATTATCAAAAACACTATGGAGGAAGGCGGTAATACAGATAAAAGATGAAATAAAAACAAGACTTGTTTTCGGCCCGAATTATTTTATTTTCGAAACGTTTCGTGAACTAAACGTCACCCATCTTCAGGACAAAGATGTTAAAAAAATTAATTTTAAACTGGTAACAGTCGGCTCTAGTTGAAACATTATGCTTTAATAGGAGAATTAGACTCAAATATGATACACAAGGTTTTTGTTTCAATTTATTTATTTAACATTAATACGTATATACATCAGTATGTAATTCACTTCCGAAGATGACACATATGGTGTCGAAATACGTATAAAGTGTTAATGTTAAATAAATAAAATGAAACAAAAAACCTTGTGTATCATATTTGAATCTAATTCTCCTATTTAAGTTAAAAAATTCTTAGCACTGCCTCCTTCAGTTGTTAGGTAAGTAAGAGTGTTAGTTTATTTTGGAATATACGCAGATGACTAACACTCTTACTTACCTAATAACTGAAGGAGGCAGTGCTAAGAATTTTTTTAACATCTGTCCTGAAGATGGGTGACGTTTTAGTCCCCGAAACGTCAACAAAGGAAAATAAAATAATTCGGCCCGAAAACAAGTCTTGTTTTTATTTCATCTTCTAAAATTAATTGTCATATTTGTTATTTAATGCTAGATGATATTGTTAAGAGAAAGAATGGAGAGTTAATCAGTGCTGTGTTTTATCTAATGTAATTTTATTTTATTATTTATACTTATTTATTATTTTATTTATAAAACTTTAGCAATCATTTGGAAAATTGCTCACTGTGGCTAATATTCGCGCCTCCCCTTAGTTTACTCAGCGCTTCCCAGTTTGGAAAACGATGCTATAAGGTATAATTCCTAAACTATTTCATGACCCGCACTCTTAAAAAATTTCTAATACGTTTTTACACACCCTCTATAGTCGTTTCTAAAAAAAAAAAAAATCGAAAACAAACTAAAGCACAATTAATGCCTTTTCACAAAGTCTTGAGAACATAGATTGTATTTATGTGAGTTACCCTCGTGAAACTCACATAAATACAACCTTTGTTCAAAATGTTTCACTTGAAACCCACACCACAATCCTTAAATTTAATCTTGAGAACATATTCATCGACAAACTCCAATATTGTTCAAAAATATTGCTCTCAAACCACCCATCAATGTCGTGTGTGTAAATTTTAAAACAATTTATTTAACTAAAAATGAAATAGTCATAAAAACTTGTTAAATAAAAATGTAAATATTATCTCCAACTGACTAAAATACTACGTCGCACCCAGAAAGGATGGGAGTATTCCTAGTTGGAAACCTCTGCTCTATAAAATAACCCCACAGTGATAATAATATACAAGTGATAATTAAATAAATATTACTTACGATGCACGATACAAACATATGACTTCCTACTACCCAACAGAGGTTCTTCCAATTCTTATTATCCAATGCAGAAAAAAATATCACACCCCAAAGAGTATGAAGTAAAATAAAACAAAGAGTTGTTGCTGCTGAAGTAATGAAGAACAAATAAGATCCTCCTTGTAATCCCATTGTTCCTGGACCAAGGGCATCAGCAAGAACATTTACCAAAGCAAAAGCACCGCTCATAAGGCCGAATCCTAATCCTGAAACTAAAGTTAAAAGTGAGATACCATAATTATATCAAAATAAACAAACAGGAACAATCAAATTATCTGGATCTTAATGAAATAATAAATTTGACACTAAAATTGTCATTCGTTAAGTAACCAAAGGCTTGTGACTGCTTCTGCTTTTTTTCCTTCTTTATCAGAGCTACACTTTCATCTATTACACAGGGCAACACTGATACTGAGGCATGGGGTTTATTATATATTAAATATAACAATGAAAAGACAGAAAATCCAGTATATTGTTGAAATAATTATTAATAAATTTCCAAAATATAACTTAGCAGGAGACTGACAAATTGAGTATTTACATGGTGATTTTTGACACAAAATTAACAATAAAAGTATATAAAAGATGCCTAACGCCCGGTATTCGGGCACCAATGCCATCTTTACACCCTAAACTTATATAAAACAGATAATTCACTGACGCGCGAATCGAGGAACGCAACTTTAAATAAAAAAAAAATAATGTAAATTTATTTCTAATCAAAATTTATGAATTAACAACGCTTAATAAAGTATCTTAGATATCACTATGGGCAGGGCCGGCGCAAGCTTTTCTCCCCCCCTAGGCAAGATATTTTTTTGCCCCCCCCCCAAAAAAAAAAAAAAAAAAAATTTTCCCCCCCCCCCCCTAAAAAAATTTTTCCTTTTTTTTTTTTAAAAAAAAATTTTTTCCCCCCCCGGAACTTTTTTTTTTTTTAAAAAAAAAATATTCTCCCCCTCAAAAAATTTTTATTTTTTTTTTTTTTTTAAAAAAATTTTTCCTTTTTCCGCCCCCAATTTTCCCCGCTTCCCAATTTTTTTTTTTTTTTGAAAAAAATTTTTTCTTTTCCGCGCAACAAAATTTTTTTTTTTTTTTTGCGACCTAATTTTTTTTTTTTTTTTGTTGTTGAATTTTTTTTTTTTTTTTTTTTTTCTTTTCGCCCCCCTCTTACTATGGGTAATAATGATATAAATATAGATTTAAAAAAATTTGCATTTAAATGTTCACTTTTTGAGCAAGTATATCCCAGGGGACTGACTTTTTAGGGTTAAAAAGACGAATATTTTGATTAAATTTCAATATTTATCATGTGTGCCCAAAAATTATTAACTTTTTTTTAAGATATTTGCTTATTGTAAATTTTTTAAATATTGTGTTGGTAAAAAAATTTAATTTACTTTATGAAAGTATATAATAAAAAGGATGAAGTATTTTTCTTACCATATGCCAAGATATGTTTGCTATTAGATATGGGTGAATTCGAATCAGTCACTTTCTTCAATCCTCCTTCAGCTTTTTTCAAAAGTTTATAAATTAAATATCGAAAGAGTTCTTGGAATAATACTGAGAAGACCAAACCAAATGCTAAAGTCTCTCGTAAAGGATAAACTATAAACCAGAATAATGAGGAAAGTAGCAGAGATAATAACCAAAAGAAAGCACTGAAAAAAATTAATATTTATAAATATTTAATATATAAATATAAATATATTTTTTCATTTACCTGGCGATGAGTATTATAATTCTAATAGGATCTTTTACAATTGTAAATACAAACATTGCCGCAGAAGGCCCAAAAGCCAGAAAAGTACATCCAAAAAATTCCATCAAAGTCATGGTTACCGTAATCTTAATAAATGTTTTTTAATTAAAATTAAAAATGGCAGTTTGTCATGTATCAAAATATTTTAAAATACTTTTTTCATTATTTATTATATTATTGAAATGGGATAGATTGTTCATTTAAATGTCTTTAAAAAAATAAATCTTATTTAAAGAATGCTTGAATGTTAAACATGTCAAACGTCAATTATGATATTTAAGTGAGTAGTATTGAAATAGTAGTAGAGTAGTATTATCTATGATTGAAAGAGATCAAAAAATTTTTTACATAAATTATAAAAAGCATAGATAATAACATAGAGTGGATAATAATAAAGAATTGAATGTTCCAAATTTTGACATATAAAAATATTAGAGTCCCTGTCTGGGAATAAATGCCAATTCATGCCAATCGAGGCGCTAGTATCGGCGCTGTCAATGAAATGAAATGGCTTCATGCCAACATAAATAAAAAAAAGTTATTTCAAAATTCCCTAAACATAGGTTTACCAAAATTTATATTCCACAAATCCTTTCTCTCGTTATAATGACTGATAAATGAAATAATGAGTTAGCATGCAAAATAAAAGGAAATTGATAATATGATTTTTAAAAAAAAGTGCAAGAGGTGGATTTGAACTCGCGAAGTTTGGTAAAGTGAGGATGAAAAAAAAATATATTTGTCAACCACTTTACCAATTCAGCCACCAATGATTTTACTAAAATCAGAAAAAATAAGCTATGTAAGAAAGATTGAATAAAAGACGTATTTAAAAAATTTTTATATTGCACATATGATATATCATTTTTGAGTATATTTTATGCAGATTAATAATTTATAATTAAAATGTCAAAAGCATGCATAGTTTTCGAATTATTCAATGGGCAACGTTCAGATTGTGAATGTCTTAATGTAATAAAACCAAAAACTCTATATAATTATATGATACATGTTATTAGTTCTTGAATTTCTCCTGATTCCAAATAACTAAACATCTTTTAATTATATGATCTAATTTGGGAGTTATTGGCGATCAAAGTTAAGACTATTTTCGAGCTATTTTCGACCTTAATGACATCAACACTCAATTCTATATTATCGAAAAAGTACTTTTTTAGCATTGTCTGATTAAAACCAAATTTTTACCAGATATTTATAATTAAAAAATGAGTTTTTTTCTAAAGTTTCATTGAGATTGGTAAAGAAATAAATAAAATATTGACTATTTTGTAAATTGAGTTTTAGAATTGAAATCCCGGATGGGTAAAGAGAGCGCTCTATGAACCCGGTCTGTGGCCTTGCATCTGCAGATCCCAATTCTAAAACTCAATTTACAAAATAGTCAATATTTTATTTATTTCTCTACCAATCTCAATGAAACTTTAGAAAAATACTCATTTTTTAATTATAAATCTCTGGTAAAAATTTGGTTTTAATCAGACAATGTTAAAAAAATACTTTTTCGATAATATAGATTGGGTGGTCAAGCTGTTAGGCCCAAAGTAGGCTTAACTTTGATCATCAATAACTCTTAAATTAGATCATATAATTAAAAGGTGTTTAGTTATTTGGAATCAGGGGGAATTCAAGAATTAATAACATGTATCATTTGATATATAGAGTTTTTGGTTTTATTACATTAAGACATTCACAATCTGAACGTTGCCCATTGAATAATTCGAAAACTATGCATGCTACTGGAATTTGGATTATAAATTATTAATCTTCATAAAATATACTAAAAAATGATATATCATATGTGCAATATTAAAATTTTTTTAAATACGTCTTTTATTCAATGTTTCTCATAGTCGTTTTTTTCCTAGTAAAATCAACGGTGGGAATTGGTATAAGTGGTCGGTAATACACTTATATTTTTTTTTGATCTTACACTTTCCCCAACTATCGCGAGTTTAAATCCACCTTTCCTATTTTTTTAAATTATTCATAACAATTCAATTGAAATTAAAGGGCGGGAATTATAATTTCTTTACAGTTCCTCACTTTTTCTACCAAACTTCGGGGGGCAAGGGAGGTCACCTCATGCCCCTGGCCACAAAGCTACTGCGCCAAACAAATTCGAACAAAAGAGGCAGGGTCTGCGCGAGGGGGCAGGAGCCCATGCCCCCCGCCAAATTCTCAAGGACCCCCAAACTAATTCGCTTAATGTCCAAAAAATTAAAAAAATTTTTTCCAGCGTAAACGAAAAATATTCTTTTCCGAAAAAAATAAAATTTTTCAGCAAAGAGGGGAAAAATTCGGCAAACTAAGCCTCCCTAAAAAAAAGGTAAAATGATTTTAACAGCAGGGCAAAAAATTTTCCGCAGGCAAGAAAATTTTTGAGTTCGGGCCCTAGCAAATTTACGAAAATTCAAGCAAACATAGATGTGACTCTCTCTTATTAAATAGAGCAAACTAGTAATTGACATAAATGTGTAAGATTCAGGATTTAGTGCTGATTTTAATGCACTATTCACTATTTCTATATATTGAATAGTTTTTTTTATTATTTTGAAAAGAAAAAAATTCATCTGTCAAAATAAATTAAAATCGATTTTTTATTATTTTTAGGACATTCAGCTTGGCCGAAAATTGTATTGATATTTAGTTATAATATATATATTTTATATTTTAATTTATTCAATCGATATCAAGCCCTAAATGTGTTTATTTAATTAAAAAACAATAAATTAGAAAATATTGGCGGGAGTTGACGTTAGAAGTCGTGAGTGTCATCAACAAACCCTTATTTTATGTGGGCGTAGCTAAATAGAAAAATTCCTATGGCTTTATAATTAATTCAAGAGACCAGTTTTGCATTTTGCCTCAAATCCGTGAATAAATAAGAGAGATTTAGCGATTTTTTGAAAAGCGATCTCGCGCTAGACAAAAGGCTTAGACAAGAGTTACGCAAGTCTCCCTGGCTGGTCTCTGGGCGCCGATCGAATTGGAAAAAAAATTTGATGCTCTTCCATTAGTTGAAATAATTGTCAAATTGATTGATTTCATCTGTTTATACTCAAATTTTATAAAATTTAATTCTAAAAATTGCTATAAAATCTTATAATGTTGCTAAATTAAGGGATCTTAAAATTTTTACTTTCCCTTACCTCTATATACATGTACTTTTTCAGTTTTTTTCGATTTTCTCAAAATTCGCTCAAACGATTTTGATTAAAATTCAAAAATCATTTATTTTTTAGATGCTCTTTGAAATGTATATTTTCATTTTGCCCTCGGAATTGTTTGAAGCAGACTTTACTCTTGTACTCCATAGAAAAGATACGAGAAATGGTTGCTATGGTAACAAAATATAAATATTTTTCCATACTTATAAATTTTACATCTTGAAAATCGAATGTGCCCTACCGTCGGAAACTAAATACATGTCGACAAAAAAAAATCTTTTTAACAAGACATGTGAGTGTTTTCTATTGATGAGGCCAAACATCCCATGGCCCCCGGGAATCGAACCCAGGATCTCCGCCTTTCCGGGGCATAGGCGTGCTATCCATTGCACCAGGCCACCGGACCCTCGACCTGCACCAATAAAACTCACTTCCCCTTATATGCAGTTAGTCGCGCAAGTTACTAACTCGTAACGAAAATAGATATATAGATCTCGAAAAATATTTAGCTAAAAAAAAATCTGCTGGGCTTGTCACACCAAATTTTGTATACATGTTGTGGGTTGTTTATAAACAACGAGCTAGTAAAATAAAATTAACAAGTCTCAAAAATTGAAAGCTGAATTTTACGTAAAAAGAGGACATAAAATTTCATCCAATCCTGATACGATATGAATTTTTTTTTTTTTTTAGAGTCCTTTGAGAAAAATTGACTCTGCGTGGACCCTGAACACATTCGTTGAGCGGGTCTAAACCTTTAGAGCGCTAATTTAACGAAATTATTAGAGCTAGTAGGCTAGAAATTTTATATACACGTAGGCAAAAATTCAGAGAATATAGATCATTGATCCTTTTTGCTCTCATCTGATTGGCTAATCGGATGGTGAGATATAATGAAAAAATAAATGTTTAAATATTAAATTTTAGCTTCATCTAAGTAATCTCTAGGAAATTCTAAACTCATTACAAAAAATCCGATGCAAATTGAAGAAGCGGTTTGCGAATTAGAGACATTTGAAGATTCAATATTTTATTTCTTTTCTATGTTAATTTATTAGACGTCTTAATTCGAGCAAAGGAGGGGAGGGCGGAGCCTGTCTGCTGCCTCCCCCACCCCTCCTCCCTGATTATTGCTCTTGACCAAAGCGCGCCCTCCCCTCTTTTCTGAGAAAATAAAATAATAAAAAATTAAAATTATGACTTCGGACAGATTAAAAAGAATTTTAAAGACTCGTAAAAAAAAAAAAAAAAATTGGTACGATGGACACACAAATTTCAAATTATAATTTACCGCAGCGCGGTAAAATAGAATGATAGGAAAAAAATAAATGGTGAAATCTTTAGCTGAAGAACCATTCTTTCCGTATATTCATCATAATTAGAGACCGGACAAAAAAGCATAAAAAAATGGAAAAAAAGTTCTTAAAAAAGCATAAAATACTTGAATAAAAAGTTGTTAAATAAGCATAAAAGTTGAAAAAAAGCATCTAATAAGCAATTTTTACTCATACCAATGGCGTATACAATTTTGTTTTTTTAAAGAAACTAAATTTATTCCGCCCCGCCCTGCGGAAAAAATTTTTTTACAGGGCTATATTTTTTCACACTGCGGGGTTTTTGGAAAATTTTTTTTGGGGGGCGCCCCCCCCATTATATACGTCCCTGGTGTAAGCGTGTGTGAATGGGAAAAAAGTTATTTAATAAAAAAAAAAAAAAAAATTATAAATATCCGTAAAATAAGTTCAAATAAGCACGAAAGGGAAAAAAAGCATGAAAACTCAAATAAAGCAAAAAAAGCATAAAAAATGAAATCTCAATGCACTTAGTTTTTCCTAATTCGTATAGAAATTAAATATCTAATGGTTGCTTATAAAATTCAGCAATAAGCATTTTGCTTAAAATCCGGTCTCTAATCATAATTATACCTCTTAAAACAGTGGAGTAAAAAAAAAAAGACAGTGGAGATTTCATTTCATATCAAAATTGGATGAAATTTTATGTCCTCTTGTGACAATATTCTAGTCCTTGTTGTTTTTATCAATTCAGCTTTCAATTTTTGAGGCTTGTTAATTTTATTTGACCAAATCGTTGTTTATACACAACCCACATGTATAAAAAAATTTCTAAGATCCCTTAATTTAGCAACATTATAAGATTTTATAGCAATTTTTAGAATTAAATTTTATAAAATTTGAGTATAAACAGATGAAATCAATCAATTTGACAATTATTTCAACTAATGGAAGAGCATCAAATTTTTTTTTCCAATTCGATCGGCGCCCAGGGACCAGCCAGGGAGACTTGCGTAACTCTTGTCTAAGCCTTTTGTCTAGCGCGAGATCGCTTTTCAAAAAATCGCTAAATCTCTCTTATTTATTCACGGATTTGAGGCAAAATGCAAAACTGGTCTCTTGAATCAATTATAAAGCCATAGGAATTTTTTTATTTAGTTAGGCCCACATAAAATAAGGGTTTATTGATGACACTCACGACTTCTAACGTCAACTCCCGCCAATATTTTCTAATTTATTGTTTTTTAATTAAATAAACACATTTAGGGCTTGATATCGATTGAATAAATTAAAATATAAAATATTCTAACTAAAACAATCCATTTTCGGCCAAGGAATGTCCTAAAAATAATAAAAAATCGATTTTAATTTATTTTGACAGATGAATTTTTTTCTTTTCAAAATAATAAAAAAACTATTCAACATATATAAATAGTGAATAGTGCATTAGAATCAGCACTAAATCCTGAATCTTACACATTTATGTCAATTACTAGTTTTCTCTATTTAATAAGAGAGAGTCACATCTATGTTTGCTTGAATTTTCGTAAATTTGCTAAAAACTAAAAAAGATATAAAATTTGTGTTTATTGATTCGTTATCTGCATTAAATACAAAATTTATACGATATCTTAAATATCTTCTACCTTTTATGTTTAATGATATTAAGCCTTCTCAAATTTTGTATCGTTTTTTGAGTATAACTCGAAAAATAATTGAGATACAAAAATAACAAAAGTAGATTCTTAATCCTCATCAAATCCCCCATATTTTCCCAGTGTCATATGTTTAAGAAGTGGTTAAATTAAAAATCTTATATTTTTAGATTTTGTATCAATTAATCGAAAACTATTAGAGATATTAAAATTTCGTATGCAAATTCTTATTCAAGGTGAAATTTTATCCAGAAACGATGTATCACATGCCTTGTGTTGTGTTTAATAGATAGATAGTAGCTAGTGGCGTAGCGAGAGGGGCTGGGGGGGGGGCAAGGGAGTCATCATGCCCCGGGTGCTACTCACAAATGGGCGCCAAATGGTCCGCAAAACAAAAAATTGTTGGATAATTTTTATTTTAATTATAATTGATTTCTGGAAAATATATTTTAAATTTAGTACCAGTGTAATATAATAACACTAGTCGACAAAAATGAACTTTTTTTCTTTCACAAGAATGAAGATATGAAATTCTAGAAGTATTTTTCACCCTGAATTCAGATATGTAGTTAGAATTTTTCCATCAGGCACAGTTTTAGAGATATAGGCAAAATAGATTTTAGTCGAAAATGGGCTCTAAAACGGCTTTTATTTAGAATGTTCAAATTATTTTTAACGCCGCACCCCGTCAAATTATGCAGATAGTTAGGATACATATAAATTTTAAGTTTCATCCCAATCGGAGGTCATTTAGACGTGCTAAAAACGGCTAAAGTTTCAAAAAATCGAAATTTTCAAGATTTTTTTTGCTTTGGTCACCCCTAATACAGTTTTAGAGATCCCTGAATGAAAAAAACATATATGTACGATATTCTATAGTTCTTTGGCTTTCTAAAAATCATTCATTCATAAAAATCTGCTAATTATTAACGAAATTATTAACAAAAACGTGAGCAAAGAAAAAACACAAGTACACTCACTGGACGAAAAAAATGGACCTCTTGTTCTTTTAGAAGTATAAAGAAAGATATGAGATTCAAAAAATATTTTTTTTTAATAATATATAATAAAGTTAGTGCCCGTGACTCGATGCTCAGAGAGGATACATTAGCTTCTCGTGGATAGGGTTCGCTTTTTAATTCAATTGAAGTCCATTTTTTCGTCCAGTGAGTGTAAAGTTGGGTAAAACCGTACAGGCGGGTCAAACCGACCACTCTCGTATTTGTGTGATGTGAGCTGAAATTCGGTGAGAACAATATCAACTATTAAGAAGACAGCTATAAAAAGTAGATGAAGCTGTGTTTCTTGTCTATCGGCCCCGTGGTTTAGGTGTGAATATTTTTTGAAAATTTTCGTAACTTTTTGTCTGATTTTAGGGTGACAAAAATCCTATTTTATATATGACAAGACTGCTACTTTTACAAAAGTTAAGTCAATATATGAATTCACTGTATATAGTAGCATATTTTAACATAGTAATGAATTGTCACGATTTGCATTACAACTATAAAAACACCAAATTTGTTTCGCTATATACTGCGGGGCAAAATCGCATTCTACTGAATGGGGCAAAATCGCATCTGGTCGGTTTTGCCCCACCATTTTTTATTTTTTTTTCTTGACAAATCAATGAAAATAACAGGTTATAATTCGAATACTCGCATTTATTAATTTAACTTAAAAAGAGGAAAGGTGGAAAACCTGGGGGAAGGCCGGGGAAAATGCAATTTTAACATCAACACCTTATAAGTTGGAAGTAGAAAAGAAAGAAAAAGAATGTAGAAAAACAGAAAGTAGGTCTAATGGGAAAAAAGAAAATAGACAGAAAGGAAAAAGAACCAGGTAAAAGAGCTAAAAGGAAACTCTCTTACAACACTGACGAAAGAAAATGAAAAAAAGAAGAAAAAAAGCCGAAGACAGTGCTAAAAGCAAAGACATCATTAAGTCCTAATTTCCTGAACGAACTCCTGCTTAATGTGACGATTCACTGTTGATGAGGATGAAGCATGCATTTTTAGTAATGACCTATATGCTAATTCGACAGATAGAGAGGGATTGGTCCTATGGTCTAAATGCGAGGATGGGCCCATGATGCTTGTTCGAACTTTGAGGATAAAGATGACACTTTAGTTTGCGATTTTTGTTTGTAACTATTTGTTTTGTAGAATTTGTATCTTTTTTTTAATTTTTTTTTAACTTTTGAATAAATATTTTGAAAGAATATTTTTTCTCATTGAATTTATACGGCTTCCGATTTTGCCCCACCCATGTTCGGTTTTACCCCACCCATGGGGCAAAACCGTCATTTTGCAAAAGTTGACAAAAAATCAATAATTAAATAACTATAAGCATCACTGGTTTAAAACTCATACAATTGCCTATTGAACGTATAAGGAAGCATACTGACTAATTTTCGTATAAAAATCTCTCTAAATAACTCTTCTGTTTCAATTCAAAGCTTAGAGGGTCGGTTTTGCCCCACTTCCCCTATACATGTTTTTTTTTTTTTTTTTAATTTGCGTTCATGCTGTATATATGAAAAAAAAAAAAAAAAATTATATTTATTTATTTCAATATATTTAACAATTTTAATGATAATAATTCATGAATTCTACCCGGGGATTAAAAGCAAATAGGAGTATTATAAACTATAATTTTTAAAGTCTCCGCGAGGTCGCAGCACAAATCAGATAAAAAACATTTTCAATATATATATTATAAATTAACAATTCCAATGATAATAATTCATGAATTCTACCCGGGGATCAAAAGAAAATAGGAGTGTTCTTTCCTATAATTTTTAAAGTCTCCGCAAGATCGCAGCACAAATCAGATAAAAATAAATATAATTTTTAAAGTCTCCGCGAGATCGCAGCACAAATCAGATAAAAAGCATTTTCAATATATATTATAAATTAACAATTCCAATGATCTTCTACCCGGGGATCAAAAGCAAATAGGAGTGTTATTAACTATAATTTTTAAAGTCTCCGCAAGGTCGCAGCACTAATCAGATAAATATTATAAATTAACAATTTCAATGATAATAATTCATGGATTCTACCCGGGGATCAAAAGCAAACAGGAGTGTTATTAACTTTTGGCGCCAAACCACTTAAGAGACACTCCTCTCTTATTCTATTCTCCTGTTACAGAGATTCAGGTTTCAATACATTTTCTCTATATTTTTTTTTGTTTGGCGTGCGTGCGTGTTTGTTATTATAAATTTTCGTTTTAGTGGGTGGCATTAAAGAAAGAAAGGTATGTAAAAATAATATAAAACGGATTAAGAAAAGCAATTATTATATATTAATATGTATATATCTCTATTTTTTAATTGTTTATTTATTTATTTCTTTTTTAAGACCTGATGTCAAACAATGACTATAATTCGTCATCAGAAAATTATAATAAGTTGTAATAATATATATATAACTAGCTTTATAAAAAGAAAAATAAGTTTTCAGTGAATTAATTTTTTTATTAATAATGAGAAGACATTATTTTTCCATTTTATCAAAATTAAAATATTTGTATTCTGATAATCATATTTAACATTTTATTACAATATAAGATAAAAAATAATAAGTAATTATGAGTAGACAAGCCTCAATTTGTTGTGAACAGTATTCAAAAATTATACTTTTTTTTTATTATTATATTATTATAACCAAAAGTTTCTATCACATTTTTTAAAAATAAAATTAACATTTCTATATTGTTTATATAGTTTGTACATTTTTAAATAAAATATGTAAATAAATCAAATTGAATTGAAATTTTTTTTTTTACTGATTTTATTAGCATTTAATATTATTTTAAATACTTAAACAATAATTAATATATAAAATGATGTACAATGAGTCTCTTATTCCAATACTAAGTATTCAGATCGAAATCTTTGTAAAAGATATTAATAAACATTATGATCATAAAACGACACTTGTAATGTTCTGATCATAACATGAGAGGGTACATAAAACGTTTGAAAATAAATATTCTGATAAAAAAAATTTTGATTTCAAGCAGCCATATGAATGAATATAAATAAAAAATGAAATCCTAAAAAAAAAAAAAAAGAATAGTAGTTTTTTATTTATTTTAATTTTGATAACTATCTCATCTTTTCATAGGAATAAAAAAAAACTATATTCTAGTAGATAAATTTAATTAATAATATGAGGGATCATAAAATTAATAAATATAAATTTTAAAAATTAATACTAATGCTGGAATTTTAGAGAAATTTTCACAAAAATCATAATTTTATAAAATATAGTACAAGATTTTGAAAAATGTCAAAATATATTATCATTTGATTAATCAAAAAATAGACAAAGAGATGATTCGTTTACTTGTAAGAGAATAATTATTCGACAAGAATTTTTTTTTTTTTTAATATTTGAAATTTGTTCACATATTTTTTAACTAAACGAAATATTAGGCTTGTCTATTTTTCGATCAAACAGGTGATATATATGAAGAAGACTATTTATAAAATATTAGACAACTCAAACATTTATTAAAATTTAATTTTTAAATTTAGGAAGAATAATTGAAGATCCTTCATATTATAAGTTCTAAAATTCCATTGGGGAAAATTAAACTAAATTTCTTAAATTCATAGAAGCTGGAAATAATCTAGAAATCAATTATTATGAATAAATTTAATCAAACAGGATTTTTAATATATCAATTAAAAATATCTCTATTTTTTTTTTTAATATAAGCCAAATTTTAATAAGTATCCGTATGATGAATAATATTCTAAAATTTTTACTTCCGAATTCTCCAATATTAAACTTAAAAATGATTACTATTGAAAACCGAAAATTAATATGCCTTGAATGTAAAATGTTTGAATATATTCTATTTAAATCATCTTATTTCATCTTCATACTATTAAGACCTCTGTCAATTACAATTCAATATAAAATATTACAAGGGTGGCTTGTAAAGACTAGAATCGGGGGCTAAAAAATAAATTTAATGAACAATTAAAATGAAATTCGAGGCCAAGAGCGACATTGGTTCAGAATTGAGAGCATTACCTGCTCTAAAAGATCATAAACGATAACGAATGATCTTGAGAACTTTATGGGTATAGCCCAAATCTAGATCCATACGTAAATCACTGATTTACTTTTCAAATTTAATTTTCAAATTTTTGAGAAGGAAATAGTTAAAATAACTACGCTCTCGTTCTTGTAATAATCTCAACACCCATACTTAATAATTTTGCCAAATTTTTTATACGATTTATGAACTAAAAAAAAAAGAATTTCCTCAATATAAATGTTTGATTAAATTATTCCTAAATAATTGATTTGCTAGAACTAAAATCTTTTTTCTAAATAACTATGATAATATAATACAATGGTTCTCAACCATACTTGTTTATATGTATAAAGAGTATTTTGTAAATGCTCTCGGAGTCGGTTGAGAATCACTGATATAATGAAATATAAAATTGAATTAATTATATTTAGATATTTTACAAATTTTGATTTTTTCGAAATTCATGAAGAAAAAAAATAATAATTTTTTTTTCAATTAATAAGGTCTTTAGAGCATACAACACAAATAAATTCATTATTCATTTTAAATATATAACAAATGAATTATTATAATAAAAATAATATAATTATATTTTTCTCTATATATTTGTACTTATTTATAATTAACTTTTTTTGTAGGAGAATTTAAATTCCTCAATTCATTTTTTTACTATCAAATGTCTTTTTAGAAGAAATAAATCACAAACATAACTTTGATAATTAAATCATAGTTTCAAAATGTAATGTGTGATTCTTTAAAAGAATTTGAACACTACTTTTTAATATTGATATTATAATAATGAATTTCGGAAAAATCAATACTTTTATCAGATACTCTTCAAATGAACAAAAAGTTTTTAGAAATAATAAATAAATATCGTATATAGTGTTAATAATACATAATAAACTAATTCTAATTTGATAATATATTTTAAAAAATAATCAACAAGAAATATTTAACATTTTAACTTTAAATTATTGCTTATTTCGATTTTTATTTATTATCTCAAATTTATTTTAATGAAGAGTACCTGTATACATATATATATAAATGAATGCCTTAATAAATGAGAGGCTTTCTAAATACCCAGATCTTGTTAATAAAATAATATTTTAAGGGAAAGCGGACGCTTGTTTATAGTCTTTAGTTTATATTCCCTTAATATTTCTAATTTCAGATATACTAAATAAATCCTTTTATAATTAAAAATGAACTAACAAATTATAAAAAAGCATTATATAGCTTTAAAATACTATTGGAAATGGGCAGCTTGTAAAATTCGTATTTATTATGAAAAATATTTAAAAAAAGCTAATAAAGTTTAGCTTTTTCTTATCATAAAAACTTTTTCGTCGTTCCTAAAATAATAAAAAAGAGTTAGAAAATCTTTTATTTCTTAAATAAGCGATGTACCGATTATACAATTAAAAGGACCTACTATTAAGCGACCCCTACACGATCAATATTTATGTCAATATTTTATTGCACAATAATAGATATTGTACAATAATATTGAGCGTCTGTAGATAATATTGAAAGATTGTACAATATATTGAGTAAATAATAAAAAAAAAGTGGTTTTTATTGTGTAATCTAGTAAATATTGTTTATTTAAGTTTTTATGGCTTGAATTATTATTATTAGGAGAATTTTTTATTATAGACCACATTTTTGTATTAATTATTTATTAAAAAATATAAATACTGTAGGCCTACAACGTTTCGACTGCTTATTCTGCTCCTACTCAAGTGAACTAAGTCGGAGCACAGTACTTGAGAACGGCTGCAGAATAAGCAGTCGAAACGTTGTACAGTATTTATATTTTTTAATAAATAATTAATACAAAAATGTAGTCTATAATTAAAAATTTTTCTAATATTGGTAAATATTGCTTCGTCTGTTGGCATTATTCCACATGTTGACTGCACAAGTATCTACCGCGAACTAATTTATTGGGCAATAATATTGCACCGTTTGGGTCGCCGGCCAAGTAATACTATTGTACAAAATATTGTGCAATATATTGAGGTAAATATTGATCGTGTAGGGAACCGCTTAAGGCCCAATTATTCCAGTCAAATATTCTTGGTTAACCAATACTCGAAATTTTATTCTTTTAATTCGGCACAATAGTTACCTAGTTCCAGCCAAAGGCTTCAAATATATTCCCCCTCTAACGAGTGGTTCTATTTATTTGTAGTTTATATATCTTAAAATGTTGGTTAGCTGTAGTTTATTGATTGGAAACAGGAAAGAGTCCCAGTGATAGACATAAATAACTTATATTTTGTAGCCAAGAGTAAGAGTTGATATTAAAAAACCTCCATGCATTTTATCATGTGATTATTTCATTGTTTAAAAAAAAATATGAAAAATTGTTAATTGAAATCGTAGTTTAACCTTTGAAGAGAATTCCAATAAAGATTTTCATCTTCTTTTATAAAAACAATTAAATAATCACATGATGAGATTTTCTACACAAATTGGTGTATTGAGATTGCTTTTTATTTTTGAGTTTTTATGCTTTTTTTCCCCTTCATGCTTATTTGAAAATATTTTAGGTATATTTATATAATTTTTAAAAATAATTCAAAATATTATCAGCAAAAAAACTTTCATGTAAATCAAATCGGCAGCGCTTTACCCCCCTTAGACCCCCTACTCTGACTGTTACTTTTCTCTCTCTGCCCTTTCTAACATTTCGTTTTAAAATTCCTACAGGCTATGAAGATATTCAGGCGAACAGACAAACAAATTGTAGGCTTATATAACAAAGATATTTTTTATCAAAGTTAATTAAGGGGTTTGCCCCCCCCCCCCCCCTAATGACTCTCCCTCTAATCACCTGACGGCTCACTGGAACTTGGCCTATTTTCAAATATAAAAAACAAGTGATTTATTTTTAGTCAAACTAATCAGTCAGTCCAAATTAAACATTATTAGGATAAGTCAAATAATCGGTACATCCATAATTATTTTTCTTTCTTACCATTAAAAAAATTAATGCATGAATAATTCTTTTAAAATGCTAGCATTCGGAGCTTGGCGGTAATGCATATCGATATTTAGAATCGGGATCACCATCACATATATATTTCCCTAAAAAAAAAAATATATATTATTATATTAATATAATGAAAAAGTTAAGTATAAGTACATATTTTTTTATAAATACCTGAGACAAATCTTCGCTTTACCAAAGATAGACGATATCCAGATCCTACTAATTCGAATTCAAGGCCTGAAATAAAAAAAAACAAAATTAAATGTCAGAAATAAGATTAAGAATAATTAGTAATTACCCGATAAAGTAGTTCCTTCGCAATTAAATTGAGTCGCAATTGTGCCTTGATTACTAGGACCATTTGTTATTTCAAAACGGGCTCTCAGAGAGCCAACGCCATGATTTTCACTATGTTGAGAAAGTTCTGTGAACTTCCAAATTGCACGATTACTTTCTGCCAACCTGTAAAAAAAAAAGTTTACGATGACATTAATAAGATTTCTTTATACAAAAAGAAGATTACAGTTGTTTTTAATTACCATTGAGCTGGAGGTTTACTTTGCACATTTTTCACTCCCCCATCGACGGGAACCGCCACAATTACATTAAGCAATGGAGAAGCAGATGTCATTGCATGACTGTTATATTTATAATCAATTTTTAGATCTGTTTGATTGGTTTCGCATTTCCAATAAGCAACCAATTGAAAAGGACAGGAGCCTGCACCGATCTTGGATTTAATCTGAAATAAGTTTTTTATAATATATATATATATATAAACTAGGACATATTCAGATTCTATAAGTAGTTAAAATTACATACCTGGTATTTTAAAATATCTACATTAAAATAAGATGCAGATGGATTCTGCTCAGATTGTTTTCTTAATAGTGCAGTTAAGGCACTCATATTAAATTCGAATAAAGAAGTATCATTTGAGATGGATTCCCTGAAAATTAATAAAAATAGTATATATTATTAGACTCGTTTCATCTCTTTTTATGCAAAGCAGCAATCAGTTGGCTGTAGTATTCAATAATGAGGGACTGATCAGGCAGACAGAAGTCTCTTTATGATATTTTAAAGACCACATTTTGTATTAAATATTTATTAAAAATATAAATACTGTACAATTCTGCAGTCGTTTTCAAGTATTGTGCTGTACACTTGCTCCGACTCAAGTCTCTTAGAGCTTAGTTCACTTGAGCCGGAGCAAGTGTACAGTACAACTTTTCAACTGCTTATTATGCAGTCGTTTTCAAGTACTGTACACTTGCTTGGACTCAAGCCCCTTAAAGTTTAGTTCACTTAAGTCGGAACAAGTGTACAGTGCTTGAAAATGACTGCAGAATAAGCAGTCGAGACATTGTACAGTATTTATATTTTTAATAAATAATTAATATAAAATGTGGTTTATAATTAAAAACTCCCATAATAATATTAAGTTAAGATTATGCTTGCCCTTTTATTTAATATACGAGAATTTTTATTTCAAAATTAAAATAAAGACAGGTGTGAATCAGAAATTAGTTTTATTACCAGCTGTCAAATATAAATCAAAATTACTTTCCATAGTCATTGTAAAGTTTGAGACATTTGTGGGGTGGACGATCTTTACCCTCTTTAAAGAAAGTTGCCAAATTAATTGGGTTCTTGAAGCTGTTCGTTGATGCAGGAAGGCTGTCTTTTCTTCAGATACCGAAAAAATTGATAGTCACTCGGCTAGTCCTCAGAAATGAGGATTGAACACTTCCTTATGATACTGTGTAAAAAGCTGTTGGTTACTGCAACTGCAGCAGTATAATTTCATGAATCAAAACAATTCCTGATGACAGCATGCCCCTCTTCTTTTGTTTTGAATGGCTCTCAGCAGGTGATGTAATGTCTGACAATACTGTGCTCAATATGCAAACGGCAACTTTATATAAAGAGGGTATTGACCTCATCCACAAGTATGACAAATGTGTCAATCTTCAAAACGACTATAGGGAAAAGTAACTTTGATTGATTGACACCTGGCAATAAAATATTTACATTTGTCTTTATTTTATGCCCCATCGAAATTTGGAAAGGTATACCTCGTATCAAGAGCGGATCCAGAGGAGTTTCTGGGGGGGGGTAGTCTGATGACTGGTCGCACAGTACACAATTTTCTCTTACTTTCGGTACTTGTTTACCAAAATATATATACAAATCAAATTTTTAAGTATTAATTTTTAAAATCTTATATTAAAAATGAAATTTTATTCCAAAAAAAATATTTTTCTCAAATTCTGGGGGGGGGGATTATCACCTTTACCCCCCCCCCCCCTCCCTGTATCCGCCCTTGCCTCGTATTAATATATGTTGGCGGGTCTGGCCAAGAAGAAAAAACAACAGTCACAAAGATCGTTGTGAACAAGCAGTGAATGAATGCATGGGCGTATCCATAGGGGGCAGGGGGGGGGTAGCATCCTCCCTTCCAAACTTGAAATTAAAATAAAAAACAAAAAAAATAAATAAAAAACAAAAAAATGTAAGAAGATAAAAACCCTATCTCCCGTCAGATTGTGGCATTTAATAAAATAATAAAATGGATAGAAGATGGATTAGAAAAGTTGCCCCCCCCCCCCTTTGTTTTGAGATGGATACGCCCAGAAGGTTGAACACAAGCCAAAAGTCATTGATACATGCAATTTTCTATAATATATTAATATTTCTAAACTCTTAATACCCAAAGTACCAAAAAAAGACTATAAATTAAATTCTAAAAATTGAATAGTAGGCTGGGATGAGTAGAGTAAAGGGGTTGGAGAATAGTAACCAGCAAATTTATAGCTCCACCTGACGTCCTTTTATTTGGCAGATATTTCGATGCGTAGGACACACATCATCTTCAGTGCCGCGAGGATATAGTAGGAGGGCTTAGTCTATTTATATCAAATGCCTTAGGGGGCGTTATACATAGTGGTGAGGTGCCTTCTCTAAGCTCAATTCTCAATATCAATTCTGCTTTGAACACAGAGCGGTCATCAGCTTAGAGAAGGCACCTCACCACTATGTATAACACCCCTAAGGCATTTGATATAAATAGAATAAGCCCACCTACTATATCCTCGCGGCACTGAAGATGATGTGTGTCCTACGCATCGAAATATCAGCCAAATAAAAGGACGTCAGGTGGAGCTATAAATTTGCTGGTTACTATTCTCCAACCCCATTAAATTCTAAAAATTTATATTTATCTTACATAGTTACTAGCTGCTTATTTGGAAGAACATTTTCAAGTCGATGCATATTCTTAATTCGAAAAGATAATAAAGCAGGATTAGGATTATTAGCTAATACAGCAACGATTCCGGCTGGAAAGGAGACCATCATATCCCCTGATATTTTTACTTGGCACCTGTAAGAAGAAATTTGTCATTATTAAAAAAAATGAATTATTAGTGACATCTAAAACTACATAATAAAGTTAATTAATTTACTATAAATGAAAAAAAAAAACCAAGTTAATCTATATCAAGTTTAGACAATTAATTATTTCAGGAAATTACAAAAATTTAAATATGAAAAATTATATTAATATTGAATGATGAAATGGCAGTTTTTGTGACTCACTTTGTTTCATCCGTGCCTTTAAAATAAGAATGAACAATTTCATGGAAGGCAACTGCGAGTGGAATGGTGTCAGACATGCCGATTGTCAAGGGTGAAGGCCCTCTAGATGATCCAACAAGAACTCCAGCAGTTCGAAACTCTAAACTGCCAACACTATCGGCTCGGTAAATAGGAGCTGGAGATACTCGGCCGCGAGAAGTAGTCCCTTCACTCCGACGAGAAGGGGGACGGGGGATCACAATGGACCCGCCTTGTGTGGGAGTTGGAGTCTGTCGAGATGATTTTACTGGAACAGCAGGCTGAATTTCGCCCACTTCTGAGAAAAGATCACCCAAATCTGAAACAAGCAAATCACAAAATATACAAATTTGTCTTTGGATATTGTTGCATACTTCGATTTTCCTGAAAATTTTTTGTAACAAACAACTATTCATTCAACAACTTTTCAGGCGGTTCCGGTCGTGGGATTTCCATGCAAGGGCGGATACAGGGGGGGGGGGTAAAGGGGGTAATTACTCCCCTTGAGATTTAAAAAAAATACTTTTTTTCGAAAAAAATGTATTTTTAATGTAAAATTTTAAAAATTAATACTTAAAAATTTGATTTGTATTTATATTCTGGCAAACAAGTACAGAATGCGCCTTTAAATTACCGAAATTAAGAAAAAAATGTGTGCTGTGCGACCAGTCACTCCAGATTACCCCCCCCCCCTCCACCCCCGAGAAACACCTCTGTCTCCATGGCTACTATTTTTTTTTTTCGATTTTTGAAAATTTGAAAAAAAAATTTTTTCCTATTAAACATTTTTAAAAAATAGTAGGCATAGAGAACCCACGACAGGAAAGTTCTGAAAAGTTGTGAAAATTTGTTACAAAAATCGAAGCATGATTTTCAGAAAATGACTAAAATTTTGAAATTTAAAAATGACACAAAAAATTAATTGTATTTTTTCATGAAAACTACACAAAAAAAACAAAAATTTCAAAAAAAAAAAAAAGTTGGAAATTGGATCATTTTTGTAGGAGTTATGAGCAAAATACAAAAAAAGAGGGGTTTTTTCAAAATTTGAACCGATGATAAAAAAATCTCAAAATTTACCAAGAGGGTTTTTTTTTTTAAGATGTACTAAAAAATATCAAAAAATTGGAGGAAATAAATAATTCAAATTTTTCAAACCGTTCGATTTGCGATGGAATGCCCCATATATATTATAATATATATGGGGCATGGGATAATTATCAATAATATGTGAAAAAAACTTGAATTACCTGCATAACGTGATGATAAAGCTGGACTTCCTACCGAAGGCTGGGTAGGACTTTGTAAAGGTGCATATGGATGACTGACAGTTGGTGTTGAAGCATTCGAAACAGTGGAACTAAAAAAAAAAATCATATTTAGATAAAAAATAAATATGAAACATACATATATGGACCCTGTTACGCATTAGTGTGTCAAGCGCCAAAAAAAATTAAAAATTTAGTTAACGTGCTATTGTTTCAAATGATATAATTAATAGTATTTTTTATAAAATATGTCCTAAAAAAATTTATATTTAATGTTACTTGCAAAATTGACAAAAAAAAGTAGGAAGTAGTAAATTCAAAGGGGCGCTCTCACTATGGATTTTCTGGACATTAAACATTTTAATAATGGTTATTTCTTCATATTTAATAAAAAATAGCCACATTTCTTTATATTCTGATGAATATAAACAAATTGAGAGGTTAAAAGAGGTTAAGTTATTTCTCCATATTTAAAAGTGCCTGCTTGATTTGAGGATTTGTTTGCATTCATGGAATACACAAATGAAAAGAATACATAAATATTTCTCTATACATTTCCTATGGGAGAAATCGTAACTTTAAGAATTAATAACTCCAAATTGGAACTGCTAGGGACCAAAACGTATTTTTCCCTGAACCAGTTTTATATGCTCAATACGTATATGTAATTATTATTCTCCTACGACCTTTAGTTCAGGCCGTACTTTTTATGCGTACAGACAGACAGACACCTGAGTCTCTGCATAAGCTATCTCCCCCTTAGTACTACAGTGAGAGTTAAAAATGATATATAATCTAATAAAAAAAAAAAACAATTTAAAACTTTAATGTTGATTTTCTCAAATCTCGGTACCTGGCGCTTGACACACTAATGCGTAGCAGGGTCCATCTAATATATGTAATTACCATCCTAATTGTTGTGAAACAGACTGCGAACGTTTAATTTGATGATCAGACTCTGTAGTTGAACTTTTACGACCCTGCAAAATTAAAAATTGAAAGATTTACGAGAAAAAGATAAATATAGATATAATATAAATTTAACGAGAAGGAGGGAATGATGATACCGATGTCATAGTTACAGGGGAAAGTGAAATATTTTCAACTGTTGCTCGAAGTTCATCGACACTGGCACTTATCGGGGCTGCTCCATTACTTAAAGGCTTAATTTCTACATGGATTTTTCTTTCTCTATCATCATCTGAAATTATTAATTTTTTTTTATTAGTTCAACATCTTAAATGATTAAAAATTTGTTCAATATTATTATTATTTTAATAAATTTTTCTGATATGAAATTTATTTTTATAAGATAAACTTTCAAAAAGTGAAGAAAAAGCCAGCTAGTCTCAGTTCAAATAAACAAACTTTAATGCAGATAGTGGACAGTTCGAAATATCGGCAATAGAGTTTGTTTTCATAAGCAACTTAACGTAAACATAAAAAGTTTGTTTTGTTGGACTAAGATTAGCTTGCTTTTATTCCATTTTTCTACCAAGTCCATAAAACGAACAAGACTTCAAATTAAAAAAAAAGTAAAAATTTTATTATTTGAAAGGTTTCATCTAAAATGAAATTCTTCAGAAAGACAATATGACATTGGCGTAGCCAGACAACTTGTTAGGAGGAAGGGGGGTTATGAATGTTATTATTAATTATTTATTTAAATAAAAAAATTTAAATGTAGCGAATCTAAAAAAAATTTCAAAAAAGGAAAAATATATATTTGTTTTTAATAGACAAAAAATTTTCAGGACAAGACAGGGAGGTATTGGTCCTCCCCCCCCCCCCCGCCTCTCCTGGCTACGCCCATGCAATTTGACATTATATTCTTAAAATAATAGAAATTCTAAAATACAAGAAAATAAAATTGTTTTTAAGACTTAAGTCATTTTAAAAAATTATTTTTAGTTTCCTAAAGATATATATATATATATATATATACAAAAAAATGAGTTTTCTCGAGTTATATCTTTGCATAGACCCAGCCACGGAAACCTTCCAGAACATACCATCTATTGCAATAGTGTTGAGACTAAAGCCCGGTAGTTAGGCAACCCAAGTGGCACACGCACACACAAACTTTCTTGTTTGTATGAGAAATATCCTTTTCAAAGACAATAAGCCGAACGACCCTTTTAACAAAAAAAAGTTTAAAAGGAAACAAAAAAGGGTCGTTCGGTGAAAAAGGTATTTCTCACGCAGATAAGAAAGTTTGTGTGTGCGTGTCGTTTGGGCTGCCTAACTACGGGGCTCTAGTCTCAATACTATTGCAATAGATGGTATAATACATTTAATAGAATTAACTCATTATTCCCAACTTTCCAAAATCCTTTCTTTTTTTTAGAAGAATAGAGAACTTACTTTTTGAATTAAATAAAATTTGAAGTGCAAAATTATAAAACAAAATTATGGAGGCAGAGAATAGCTCTTAGTGAAAAGACAAATACCAGAATCGGAATCTGATGTGGAATAAAAGCTGGCTTTGTCATTTTCCCAAGAATCCGTTGGTTTAGGACGAATACAATATCCTTCATCATCGACCTCAGGAGTAGGGGTTTCTGATTTATGGCTATCATCCTTTTCCTCCCTGGAATCATCAATACTTGCATTCTTTCTGAAGGATGCAAGAATATTCTGAATGTTAGTGCAATTTTCAAAAAATGTGCTTGATTCAATTATATGCTTTATATATATATATATAAAACAAAATTAATAATATTTATTCAAAACTTACAAATCGGATTTTTCTTCTTTATTACTTGAGTTATCTGTTCCATCTTTTTTCTTTTTGGACTTTTTTTCTTTATTTCGTTTATCCCTTCTACTGCGTAAAAACCCTAAAAACATATTTTATTACTCGTAAATAAAAAAATTATTACTTTCTTAAAATTTATAATCATGTAAAAAACTTTAACACCTAATTAAAATATGAAAAAGAAAAAAAAAATTTTTCAATTCAAAAAATTCATATTTTAATAAAAAAATTTAATATTATTATAATAGTAAAAAAAAAAAATTGTAGGCTTGAGTGATAAAATATTTTTTTTTAGTGCATTTGCTTTGAAAAAAGTGGTGCTTTAGGCAAAAAAATTAACTTTTAGTAAAATAGAGAATTTTTAAATATTAAATTTTTATTTAACATAATATAAAAATAAATTATTTATATAAAATTTTTTTATATGAATATTCATAGTTTGGAAAAAGATTTGATGTAATACCCATTTATAGTATAAAAATTTTACTAATTTATATATTAGGGTGGGTCGAAAAAAGTCATTTTTTTATTTCGAAGTTGTGAATTATATAGACAAAAAAAAAAGAAAAAAAAACACTATCAAAATCGGTTGATATTTTCCGGTCGCGCTTAGAACCTAAAGTTTGAAAAAATATGAAAAAAACTCATTTTTGGGATTATTTTTTTAATTTACAGTATTTTTATTTTTGTACAGTGAGGGATAATATGAAGTCCCACCCATGCGTTTTCTATTTGTGATTATTTCATTGTTTTTATAAAAGAAAATGAAAATCTTTATTGGGAATTTTCTAGGTTTGAACCATGAAAGTTTCCATTAAAAAATATGTACCATTTTTTTAAAAACAATGAAATAATCACACGTAGAAAACGCATGGGTGGGACTTAATATTGCCTCTCACTGTACATAAGAACATTGTGTTTTATTATGGTGTGATTTCAAAAATTAAAAAAATTATCATAAAAATGAAGTTTTTTCAAATTTTGTCAAACTTTAGGGCCTATGCGCGACCAGAAGATGTCAACCGATTTTGATAATTTTTTTTTTGTCTATATAATTCGCAACTTTTCCATGCTATAACAACTTCGAAATAAAAAAATGAGTTTTTTCGGCCTATCCTAATATATATATATTAGATTACCCTTTACCAAACAAAATATTTCTGATTATAAAACAGAAAATAAAATCCAAATAAATTACTTATAGAAAAAAAAATGAAATAAAAAATATTTAAAATGAATATTCATGATTTTTTAAAAATTAAAAATAAAATAACTGAAAAAAATAAAAAATAAACACCAATTGTACGATTTCCAAGCAAGTGCACTATAGAGGAGACAGAAACAAAACACCTGTAGTCCAAGATGAGAGACTATAAATAGGGGACCGAGTTGGAGAGTCCCCTGTTCCATATAAATGGTCAGCAGAAAAAGGAAGAAAACAAACCTTAAGACATTGATAAACGCAAGAAATATTAGATTATAAAAGGTTCTCTTGAGAAATGAAACCTTGATCCAACACCTCAATACAATTTAGTGTAGTGAGAGGTTTGTGCTTGAAAGGCACGGTTTGCAATACATCCCGCCGATGTGAGGAGAATAAAATGGATTCTATCTTTTTTGTGAGGATGTTAAAGGATGGGACAATACCGAATCAATCGAGTTATCTTGGTTAGTATGCGTTTGAATTATAAACATAAAACATTATGTGCATTTTATTAATTAATTAAATAAGAATAATTTAGCGCTATTTGATAAAATTTAAAAAAAATCCATAACTAGTTCTAAAAAAAAAAAAAAAAAAAAACCCTTAAGAAATTGTTGAATTTTTTACAATTCGTATTAATAAGTATTACAGAATAATAATATTACTGAGTTAGTTTAGCTCATTAGTATAAAATAAAATTTATAAAAAAACTACCAGGCAAAAATTGATCAAATTCCAATAAAAGCAAATATACAAAAATTATTTATTTACATCATAAATAAAAAAAAAAAAGCTAAAAAATTCAGCAAGGAAAATAATTAGGTATGTATATTCACACTAATTTATTTTCTCAAAAAAAAAAAAATCTTTTTTTTTTAAAGAAAAAACTCACCTTATAAGACATCTAAGCAAATTTTACAAAATACAATTAATTTTTTTATTTTTTCTATTATGGTTTTTTTTTATAAAAGAATAAGGAAGAATAACAATCATGCAAAAAAAAGTTGCCATAAAATCAAATTAAAAATTGTTGCAAGCAAAAATATTTGATAAAGGTGAAATAAAATTTTGATATATATATTAGAGCTGGGGACGGAACGAATTAAAAAAAAAAAATTAAATAAAATTTATCTATAGTTCAAATCTTTAATCAATCAACCCTTTTTTTTTAAAACCGAGATCCCCTAATATATATAAATTTTATATTATATATATATATATAATTATTCCAAAAACAATCTGAGTATGGACTTCAGGAAAATCAAAATGTTTTTGATAATTCAAGGGCTTATTTTAGGAAAAAAAGTTATCCCTAGAGAATTTTCATTCAATAATAAAAAAAAACAATGTGAAAAAAATGAAAAAAAAAAAATTTACTTATTCAAAATAAAATATTTTAATAAAAACCTTTTATTTATTAATTCAAAATACAAAATAAAATACAAAAGGATGAATCCAAAAAAGGGTAATAAAGAGTTTATATATTTATTCAAAATTTATCATGTATTTCAGAGTGTATTTTTGTATTTTGAATGAATAAATAAATAAATTTCAAAACATGAAAAAAAGGTTTATTCATATTTTGTTTATTCGTATATTTATTTTTAAATAAATAATTTTTTTTTATCCAAAGTTTTTTCTCATTACTGTACAAAAATCCGGTCTTAAGTCAACTTCCAGATTATTTTTCGAATAATAATATATAATTTTTAGTAAATAAATGTTTTTATTTTAAGACTTGTATTTTCAATATTTTCTTTCATTTAACATTCATTTTACTAATCGAAAAATAAATGTGTTTTAAAGAAAAAGAAAGAGTTTACAAGCCTTAAAACATTTTTTAGAAAAAAATAAACTGCAAACCAAAAAAATAAACTTCCTTATAATAAATCAAGAAAACTCTTATCTCAAAATAACAAATTCTCTTATAATTAAAACAATAAACATGAGTAGTTTCTTAAGAAAGTTAAAATAATACAATTTGACTCAATTGATATTGTGAGATAAAAGTCGGAGGATTAAAGAGAAGATTATTTTTATGGTAAAAAAAAAAGGATTATTTAAAAAGATAAAAGCATTCAAGACAATGAAAGATTGAAATGAACAAGATAATCCATATTCCATAAATCTCAAATGAATTCATTTATTAGAAGAGTGTGAGTTGATTTGAGAGTATGGAGGCTACCAATGGTTCTACTATAAAGAAAAGAAGGCCACCTAACAATGAAGTGAAAGAAAGAAAAGATTACACTTGGATCCTCGTAAGGGGTTCCTCGTTAAGGCGTTTGCCTGGTCATTAGGAGGGCTCTCGGGGCCCCCTGCAGTGGGGCTGGTGGGTGCCGAAGTGGGCACGGAACCCGCCTCTTTGCTGCCTGGAAACATATAGCCAGAGTATACAAATGCTCATTTGCAGAGAATGAGGGAGGAATGATGACAAGAGCACCGGAACTTTACTACTTAAATCAAGGAGATAAAGGGAGAGAGAGAGAGAGATAGAGAGAGTGAGTTCAATTTATTATCATTTCCGTTTGAGATAATCTCGTCAAAGACAAATTTACTATCTCATTAAATTGAGACACCACCAGTTAAAACAAATTTCTACAATAAACAACAAAGGGTTCAAAACAATTAATCGGGTAATAGAGAATAAAAGAATAGAATATTTTACTCTAAGCTTATAACCACAACAGAGACATTCTTAAACTAAGAGATTTTTTTTTTTAAATATAAAATTTTTATATATTATCTGATTAGATTATTCTTGATAAACATGTATTTTATGATAAGAACATATTTTTTAATTGTTTATTTATTTGGTTTAATCTCTTTTTTTAACTAAATTCCATTAAGCTTAATAGCGAATAATCAGAATCTTTATAAAAATTTTTTATTTATTTAAAAAAATTATTAGCCACATTAAATTAATAAGAGTTTAGGGAGGATTATTGTATTTTTCAAGATCAAAATTTGACCATGAAAATGATAATAGAATAATATTCCCGCACCTATACATCAAAATATCTGTCATCATATTATTATAATTAAATAATTAAACAAGGAATAACTGGAGAATAATACACCAGCTTTGATGGGCCATTTATTTTGCAAATATTTCAACAGGCATCACAGTTGGTCATATTCAGTACAAAAATATGATTTGATGGAGGGCCCGTGTCGAGATTGTGTAAAAATTACTTTTTCTTTTTTCGTAGAAGCGGAGGTCAAACGATCGAGCACACTAAATGCATTCAGGTATGTTTGACTGCTGCTTCTGCGAGGAAAGAAAAGATTATATATATACCTGGTATATAGAGAGAGAGATAAAGTCTAATGGTCGGAATCTTTGTATATATGAATTTATATCAAAGTTACAATGCTGTAGCTTTGCTAAGGAAATCTTTCTTGTGCTCTAAGTCACTAAACCTTTGAGAAATCCTCAAAAGGAATACCAAATACGTGGAAATATATGGAATAGGGAGATCAAATTCCATAATTTATGAGATTTGATGGCTGTGAGTGTATTATATTTTGATAGAGCAGGTTCAGCCAAATTCTCGACTCCGGAGATGTTTCGAGATATATATATATATTTTTTAGGAATGGGTGCATAAGGTCCGAAGACCTATAATGACCAGTGGTCACATGCAGCCAGGAGGAATATAGTTTAAAAAAAAATAAATAAATAAAGGGGAGAAGCATAAAAGGGGAACTCAACTGCGGGAATTGAGAAGATGCCTGTTGAGATTAGACTTGAAAGTCTGAAGTTTGTAGGTTTTGGGGAAGATAGACGCAGGGAGCTCTGAGGTCATGGAGACAAAGGAAGAATGGAATTGACTAGTTCTGTTAGTCGTGATCTGAAGAGTACAGGGATGCTGGGATGATGCCTCCCTTGTGTTCCGTGTATATGTTGCATACATATTATTTAAGATTTCATCATTAGTCCGTATCGAAAATAAGGATAAAGGTAGTCATTAATATACAGCATATGTACTTATGAATTTCATAAATAAAAAAGCCTCGAAGCATTCATGAGAGGAAATATTCTCAATATATAAATATATATATATAGTTGCTTTTGAAGTTGTGGCTGTGATATGATTATAATGGAGAGATGGAGATATCTGCCAAATCGGAATGCTCTAGGTTCAATAAAACTCCCAGAATAAGACGTTTAGGCCTGAATTTATTTTGCCATCTTCAATTATTGTGCTACAAAATTGTATAAAGATATTAATGTACAATTTTTGTTAATATCTTAATACAATTTTGTAGCCCAATAACTGAAGATGGCAAAATAAATTCAGGCCTAAACGTCTTATTCTGGGAGTTTTATTGAACCCAAAGAATTCCAATTTGGCTGATATCTCCATCTCTCCATTATAATTATAATATATATATATATATATATAGCAATATTTAGAATATTTCCTCTCATGAACGCTTCGAGGCTTATTCATTATATGAAATTTATATGTACAGTCAGTTTCAATAATAACCGCCACCCCTAGAGAATAGAGCCGAGAAATTAGATAACCAGGGAGCTTAGAAAATAAATAAACTTTTTTTAATATTTCAGTAGAGCGGCTCTGGTTGTCTAACTTCACCGCTCTATTCTCTAGGGGTGGCAGTTAATATTGAAACTGACTGTACAGTGAGGGTCAATATCAAGTACCACCCATGCGTTTTCTACATGTGATTATTTCATTGTTTTTATAAAAGAAAATGAAAAAAAATCTTTATTGGAAATTTCCTAGGTTTGAACCATGAAAGTTTCCATTAAAAAATATTTAATATTTTTTTAAAAACAATGAAATAATCACAAGTAGAAAATGCATGGGTGGGACTTAATATTTTCTGTATACATATGCTGTATATAAATGACTACCTTTATGCTAATTTTTAATACGGACTGATGATGAGACATTAAATATATCTCGAAAAGTCTCCGGAGTCGAGAAGCATATTTGGCTGAACCTGCCCTATAAAAATTCCATAATTTAGGTAGTCCGAGATTGAAAAATTCTATCAAATAAAATTTTAAATAAATGAGAAATAAATTATATATATATATATGATTCGAGTTACATAAATATCAAATAAACTTCAAATCACGAGAGAAAAAATTGGTCCAGGAAGTAAAAAGAAGATTAAACTAAGAGTTTACCCGCCTTGGGCCTCAGACAGTCGCGAATCGTTAAATCTGTAACTGTATTATAAATTTAGTAAAATTTAAGGAGGTTAATAAAGAGTATATATTTATTATAACTCCCTCTCTCTTTCCCCTTAAAATTTTAAGTATTTTCTAAAGGGATGATAATTAAATGGAAAATAAGGTAATGAATAATGGAAGAAATCTAATAATTTAGAAACCGAGATATATATATATATATTTAAATATTAAAATAAAAAAATAAAAAAGTTAAGATGATTAATTTCGAGCAAATTAAATTCGGATAAATTGATTGTTGCTGTGGATATAATTTTAATTTCGATTTAATTTTTAATAATTAATAAATAATTTAATAAATTAAAATTTAAAAATTTTTAAGAATGGTTTTAATCAACAATCAATTTATAAATATATATATATTAATTTTTCCAAATTTTTATTTGAAAAAAATTGGCAAAGAATTGAAATTCGGTTAAAAAATGAATTAAATTCTATATATTTTAAGTTGACATGTAAGAATAGTTTAAAGTCTTTCATGCAACAAACAAATTCGTGCCATCGATAATATATAAATTCCATTAAAAAGTTAATAATGTTAAAAACTAAAATTAGAGATATTAAATTCTAAAAGGGCAGCCATCGTAAATGTTTTTTTTTTTTTAATTAAGTTGCTTTAATAAAAAAAATATTTATTTTCTTATTTGTTCCATCTTTGTTTCATTTAAATATTAGTCAATATAAGTGAATGAGAATGCGCGACGCACACAAAAAATAAATTGATGGACGAAAGTTCTCAAAAAAACGACTCGACCCATTAAAAATTTAATAATTTTTTAATATAATTAAAATAATTTAATTCTAAATAACCTTGGACACTTTTCCTTTTTATTTATGATAACATTTCTAGATAATTTAATTATTTGTCATGTAAATAAACTATCGTACTCCGCACACCATGCTCATTATGATAAATTTTAAATATCTTTTTATAAATACAAAAGTGAATCTTGTTTGAAATTATTTTAAATTATTTCGTATGAATTAGAAAAAAGAATGAGTTTTTTCATCGGGGATAAATTTTATTGTGAGTTTGATTTGAGAGTTAAAGCTTTCACACTTGATTTGTATTCGGTCAATTCTCAAAATATTTTTTTGGGACAAAGAGCTTTTTGCGATAGTGAACAAAAAATCTGGTCTGACTAGTCGCATAGCACACAACTTTCTCTTACCTTCGGTAATCGAAAGTTGTGTACTGTGCTTTTTAAATGTTGACTGTTTGAAATAAACTATGGCTATTTTTCAAAATTTCAACTTCATATTTGGATATTTTATAGATTTGGATATATATATAGAGAATCTTAAATAAATAAAAAATTTCAAAATTGTAAAAAAATTTTTTAAATGTGTACAAAGTTCTAAAGCCCCTTTTGAATCGAAATTTACATGCAAATCACAATAGGGATTTAAAATTAACTCTATGGAAGGAAGAGCCGGAAAATGAATTTGAAAAATCTGAAATACAACAGTAAAGTGTACTTCAAACAATTTTCAAGGCAAAAATGAGAAAATACATTTTAAAGATGATCTAAAAAATAATTAATTTATTAATTTTAATCAAAATCGATTGAGCCAATTTTAAGAAAATCGAAAAAAACTGAAAAAGTACCTTCAAACAATTTTCACAAAAAATTTTACTGATATACTTTTTAAAAAGCATGTAAAAAATAATTGATTTTTGAATTTTAATCAAAATCGATTGAGCCAATTTTGAGAAAATCGAAAAAAACTGAAAAAATACTTCAGTAAAGTACTGGTACTTTAGACCGATTTTGTTCAAAAGCTTATTTTCACGCCTCAGGAACCCCTCCTAAATAAAAATATAAAATTTCAATCTCGTAGCTCATTGCCTTCATGCTTAAAAAAGTCTACACCGACAGACAGACACACAGACCAATTTGCTGGACCCACTTTTTTGTATTCAGCGGACCTCAAAACGTATATCCATTAAAATCTCGGCATAGAATTTTTGACATGATCGCAATACTTTCTCTCTATATATTTCATATATAGGATAAGAGAAAGTAAAAAGCACTCTCCCTTTGTATAGATTCATTATCATATTTTTAGAATTTATTTTATTAATATACCAAAATGTTTGCATTATTGGTATTTCTATATACGTATTCTAAATATAAATATGCCCAAAAAAACTAATAAGACTATTAAGCAAACAAAAAGCATCTAATATAGCTTTAATTTTTTTTAGTAATTAGTATTCAAAAAAATTTAATAACAGTTAATAGTCTACATGGAAAATTAATAAAGGTTAATAATATTAAATAAATCATGGATCGAATAAAATTTCGAACTTCAAATTTTTACATTGTACTTAAAAATAATATAAAAATTTTGCCTTATTCTATTTTTGACTATTATTCAAAATTTTTTAATTATTTTATAAATAAACAAAATTTGAAGTGAAATCTTATTTTATTCATGATGGTATTAATTAATAATTATAAAAACTTTATTTCTCAAAAAAACATATAAATAAATTTTTTTTTATTTAAATTTTGTTTTTTCAGGATAGCTGCCATTGGGAAAATAAAGGCATATAGACATATATTTATATATTAACTTTGGCAATGTAATAAACAATAATAGGCTATCAAAAGAAATTGATATTAATTAATGTTGAGGAAAGTAATCAAGTGATGAATTCGGCACATACCCTGGGGGTGAGACATGAAGAGGTTGAGAAGGGAAGTAGTGCGGCGGGATGGTTTGCTTTCTTTAGTTTTCTGCGCACCACACTCGAGATTACCTTCTTTTTTGGAAGGCTTTTCACCCACTGAGGTTTTGTCTGATGATTCCATTGTCTGATTACTATTCGAGGTGAAACCTGATATGTTGACTTCTTCAAATACAAAAGAACCTAAAAATTAGAAGTTTTTCGCTAGATCACATGTATAAAGAAAGGACCGGAGAATAAAAGCCAGCATTTCATATCATCTTTAATTGGTAGATATTTCGACCGGCATCATCGATACAAAAAAATGATTTGATGGAGGCCGTGTCATCACAATGTGTAATTATTTTAAAATTTTTCGAGAAGCAGGGGACAAAGGTGACGCTCGCTCGCATTCACCTCTGTCCCTTGCTTCTCGAAAAATTTTAAAATAATTACACATTGTATGACACGGGCCCTCCATCAAATCGTTTTTTTGTACCGATGATGCCGGTCGAAATATCTACCAATTAAAGATGATGTGAGAGAAGTCCATTAAATGCTGGCTTTTATTCTCCGGCCCTTTCTGAACCTAAAAATATTTTACTTATATCATTATCTAATTATTATAATTATAAGATATTTTATACGGTATATATATATATATATATATATTAGGGTTCCGCCGACCCCGCACCGCGGGATTAATAATAGCGAGGACAGAAGGAGAAGAAGAAGATATATATATATTATAAGGGTGCCACTTATTATAATAAGTCAATCTTTTTTGTTCAAATTTTAAGAAGTGCCGGGCGGAATGTTGTTCCTTTGGATGTTAAAGGGTTGTCTGCCAAATTTGAGCTAAATTGACGGTTGTTAACTCGTGGCGCTCGACTTCGAAAGTTTCAGTGATCACTCACTTAAGGGATAATGAGTTTCTATTAAGTGACTGTTGAAATTTTAGTGTATTTATATTAAAAATAGTCACTTTCTTGATTTAAGTGATTATAGGCTTCGAATTGGGTGGGGGGAGGGCAAGGATACATCCCTCCTCTGGGGGAAAGCCAAAATCATATATAGTTATATATTATTTATTAATGTTTTTAGCTTTATTAATGTCGACGTTTCGGCCGACTTTTCTGGCCCCCTTCAGGACATACCATACCGTATATAATGTTTGCTTAGAGCTTAAAGGGGGCTCTTGGCAACTCCTAACATATTGTTAGTGCGAACATTCGTCGGATATCATGACTTCTGGTTCGAGAGAGGTCATGCTATCCAATGAATGTTCGCACTAACAATATATTAGGAGTTGACAAGAGCTCCCTTTAAGCTCGGAGTAAACATTGTATAGACCTATGTCCTGAAGAAATTGAGAAATCCAAATGTAAGGCAAGGGAGCCACGTCTTATTTAATTATTATATTTTATAGGAATTACTTCTCGATATATTGTAACAAAATTGCATCCAGCACGACCCCTAAAAGGAAATTGAAAAATAAGTGGCACCTTAATGTGTGGTCGGATTTTTCATGTTCAGTGAAGGACAACATTAAAAAAAACTCATGTGATTATTTCATTGTTTTTTAAAAAAATATGTAAAGTTTTTATCGTAAACTTGCAGTTCAAACGTAGCTCAATAGCTTGTAAAAACAATAAAATAATCACATGAGAAAACGCATGGGAATGTTTTAATATTGCTCCATCAGAATTAGTCTTAAGTTTTTGAATAATAAAAATTACACAGGAGAACAGTGATTTTGTTGCCGGGGTATTTGAAGCTATTCCTGGGTATTTGGGTAGCGTTGATTCCAAAATGCCCTATCACGTCTAGTTTTAGAGCTAAAGAGAAAAATCTGGTGTGAATGCTCTTACCCTTCGGCAAGAGAAAATTGTGTCATGTGCTTGTCACACCAGATTTTTTGCGCGTTGAAGCAAATTTAGAGAAAATCGAAAAAAAGTGGAAAAGTACATCAGTAAAGTACTAGTACTTTTTGGCCGATTTTGTTTAAAAGCTTATTTTCACGAGTTCGGGGGGTGCCTAACCTAAATATAACACACATACACAGACCAATTTGAGGGACCCACTTTTTTGGATTCAGGGGTACCTCAAAACATGAATATGCATCAAAATCTCGACATCGAATTTTTGACATGATCACAATACTTTCTCTATATATATATATTTCATATATAGGGTAAGAGAAAGTAATATATTATACCTGGCTTTTCCAATCCCGTGTATTTATTGAGTACGAATTGTTCTAACAATTTGTCAACGGTCATCTCCAAACATTGCCTTTTAAACTCTATATGTACCTGGAAAAATAAAAAAAAAATATTATTAAAACCACTGGTATGGATTAATATAAAATTTTTTTTATAAAATATTTTATTACCTGGCCAATAAGTTCATGATTATTTTGTAAAACTTCTGCATATGTACCTAAAAACTCTTTCATTTGTTTTAAATGTGCCTCTTCTACATCTTGAAAATGCTAAAAAAAAAAATAATAATAAAATCATATGAATTAAACTAAATTTTAAGTTTGATTGATTTCAAATTAATATCTCACCTTACAAGCCAAAGACATTTTATTTTCAAATTCCACTTTAATTGCACTATATTTATCTACGAGAATTTTATAATCTTCTTGAGATTTTTTTAATTTAACTTCTGCTTTCTCTAGATCTTTTGGAGAAGCATTTTCTTTTTTTAATTTGTCAAATTCCAGGCCTTTTTGAGTATAGGTGTCTTTCGCTTTCTGTAGAGTAGATGCGGTATTTTGAATTGCTAGCACAATATCCAGAGTACTTGATTCTTCTTCTTTGACCTAAATGTTAATAATAGATGAGTTATTTAATTAAATAATTACTTCTTCTTGAGAATAGGCTATTATTAGTAAAAAGTGAAATAATAACTTTCCCTCTCCTTCACCTATGCTTACTTTCATTTATTAAATAGAATGTTTTTCATAATCTGTTGTTAACATAGTGACTGCTGATTATTAATTTTCATTTTCAGTTGCAGGGGTAAATATCTGCTTGTGTACAAAACAGCGTTTTCCAAAATGGGAGGCGCGATTATAGCAATTTTCCAAATGATTGCCTCCCCCTTCCCCCTCTCCAAAGACGTCCCTGTTTGTAGTGTGTATTCGCCCACGCTACAGAAGTGACGCTTTAGCTTGTTCACTTGACATGCTTCGCCGCGTTTATAATAAACGGAAACATTGTGGTGTACTGGTCAGTCAAATGAGTTTCACAAAGAAATAATTTTTTACCTAAGATGGGAAAAAGATGTACGCGTTTTATCATGTGATTATTTTATTGTTTTTAAAATAAAAATTTTTAATGGAAACTTTTGTGGTTCAAAGAGAATTTCAATAAAGATTTCTTCTTTTATAAAGACAATTAAATAATTAAAAAATTGTATGGGGAGTGCTCACCTTAAGAGGAAACCATGACAGTTTTACCCCAGAGAAAATTACAATTAAAAGTTAATAGCGAAAAGTATTTAGGGGTTTCGCAGGTAAAAAAAAAAAAAAAATCAAGAGAAGAAATAACATCTTTTGTTTGACCTTGGAAGTTCTCAAGTTAATTTTCTAAATTAATGGAGTTGATTTTAATATAATTTTCGACTGTAAGATACATCTAAAAAAGAGTTGAGGTGAGATAAAGATCTTTGAAAAAATTGTTCACTCATGGATAAAATTAGGGATGCACCAAAAAATATCTCTCCAAGTCCTGTTCTCTAACGAATTCTAAACCTAATCATTGAGTATTTACTTATTATTCAGGCATGTAAGTCTACTCTTGGACACAAGCCACTTGTGCAAGATTGTCCTTTATTTCTTCTTGTCATAGAAGTATTATTCCTGGAGAATGTGATATGTGACCAGACAAGTTCTATTTAAATGTAAATATCAACTATACAATAAGAGAGGATATAGAGAAGAGATCAAAATATTTAGTGCGATTTAAACTATTTACCGTGGGCAATAGTTGAAACATTATAAATATATATATATATTTAATAAGGGCCACCCCTATATATATATATATATTAGGGGTGGCCCTTATTTTTCAACTTCTAAAAGTTTAGCTCCCTCCGCATATCTTGTTCCAATCTATAGGCCTATGTGCAAAAATTTAGCTCAATCGAATAACTGCGAGGCGACCCTCATCGACCATGAAGTTTTGAGATTTTCGATCAAAAGATCATATTTTCATACATTTTTTTTTTTAGTTGTATTATTTTCTGACAGATAACAGTCCCATAACAGATGAAAATTAAAAACAATTTGTTTTGTAGATCGTTGCCGAAGACGGTAAAAAATACACAACTGCCACTAAATGTTCTCTTAGGAAAAAATAATATTCAATTTTCGTTCGTTCACATATGTATGTACGTACCTTTCAGCATTGCTACCATCATCAGAAGACTTCTGATGCCGAAATGTACGTACAGTAAGGGACAATATTAAGTCCTTTTGATTGTATACAAAGTATTGTTCTAAATAAAAAGTCTTTCCCTTAAAGAAAAGTGTAGCTTTATTAAAAAAACATAATATTTTCAAAATGTTCAATGAACATTGTTCATTTTATTTCAAGGATTGTTCCAACTTCAACGCGTTGAGGGTCGTTTAGTAGTTGTCCAACTCAAGTGAAATTTTGTAGAGTTTTTTTTTTTTTTTTTGTTTATTGGAATAAGATTAGGGGTTGGGAGCAGCAAAATCTTTACTTTCGGAAAATACCCTAGCTAAGGGCCTCTCTAATATATATATATATATTGCTGAAATTTTATAAATTCTAATTGGACAAAACTAGGTTATATGTTCAAGGTTTTATTGATATTAAAATTAAATTTAACACTTTATCTACAGTAAGGACAATATCAATATCCCACTCATCCGTTTTCTACTTGTGATTATTTCATTGGTTTTATAAAAGAAAATGAAAATCTTTATTGGAAATTTTCTAGGTTTGAACCATGAAAGTTTCCATTAAAAAATATATAATATTTTTTTAAAAACAATGAAATAATCAAAAGTAGAAAACGTAAGGGTGGGACTTAATATTGTCCCTCACTGTACGTACATTCCGGCATCAGAAGTCTTCTGATGATGGTAGCAATGCTGAAAGGTATAACATAAAGTGTTTAATTTAATTTAAATTTCAATAAAACCTTAAAACATATAACCTAGATTAATTGTTTTGTTGAATTAGAATTTGTCAAATTAGAGCAATATATATATATATTAAATTTAAGGATTGCGGTGTGGGTTTTAAGTGAAACATTTTGAACAAAGGTTGTATTTATGTGAGTTTCACGAGGGCAAAAAAGTATTAACACAAATTTAAATACTCGATATATTTCGGGTTGTTATATATATATGTTGCTATATATATAGTACAGTGAGGGACAATATTAAGTCCCACCCATGCGTTTTCTTCTTGTGATTATTTCATTGTTTTAAAAAAATATTATATATTTTTTAATGGAAACTTTCATGGTTCAAACCTAGAATATTTCCAATAAAGATTTTCATTTTCTTTTATAAAAACATTGAAATAATAACAAGAAGAAAACGCATGGGTGGGATTTAATATTGACCCTCACTGTACATTCCTTAGATGCTGATAGAAGTTTGTGTTTGAAGTCAGTACTCCCAATCACAAAGACACCTTGGATGAATAGTCCCCTAATTTGACCATGAGTATAAGTTTAATAAACTTTTTTTTTCTAAAAGTAACATTTTCTAAAATTAATGCACACCTGATTGAAAATGTCAGCAAATAAATCACTTTAGCTTACTAAATAAAATTTTTAAATACTAATTAAAACAAAAAACAAAATGTGTCGTACCGTTTTATGTTTTTTATGCAATTCCTCTGCGTATTTGTTAACTTCTTTAACCAATTCGCTAACTTTTTGTACCATTTGAAGATGAATATTTGCTAGTTTCTCCGCGGATGTTCGTAAAACTTGCCAAACAGGGGCAAAAGTACCCTGGACACAACTACTACCTGCTTGTTTAGCAAGTTTTGCCAACAATTTTGAATTGTTCTCTTCAATATTAGATCTAAAAAATTAAAATAAAATGACTTTTCTATTTTTGATAAACATATTATTGTTTATTAATACCTTTCACGGAGAAATTCAGCAAATTCCTTGCTAGCAACAAGGCCATATTTCATATTGTGATATAAAACATCAAAACCATTGTTTTTATCTCCCTAAAGAAAAAGTTGATTAAATTAAAATGGAACAATTGAGAAAATTAAGTTTATTAATGAAATAAATTAAATTTTGTAAATTGAATTGTCAAAATAATAACTGTCATTATATCATTAAATTAAATTGAAATATTATTAACTCACCCAAAAATAATCGGTAAAATCTACCTTCATCTTGAGTATATTTCCATAACAAAATAATAAAAACTGATTAGTGAAAATTGCACTTTGAGCACTTATCTCACATCTATATACAATTTAAAATGTCAATTTAATTAATAATGACATTATGGCCGAATATATTGACTGTTAGAAACATTTTTCAAATAAGTTATAAACAAGTTAAATGTAGAAATCATTGAGAAAGTGTTAATTTCTTAATAATGAAATGGAAGTAGTAATTATTGAATTGTGAAGGTATGAGTATGAGTATAAAGAAGAAGAGTATAGACTGTTGGGCTGATAGCAAGCATAAAACATAGATAGATAGTAGAGACTGTCGCAGTGGCCGCCTTCATTAACGAACGAGACGAGCGACATCGGGACATCACGTAGTGAAAAAATGGAGTGTTTAAAAATCGGTTTAGAACGGCTGCCTACAGCGCCTCTTAACGGCAGCGCCAGTGAAACATGAAAGGCTTTTCTCCCGAATGAATAAAATACCCTGAATAAAACTATATCGTATCTATATGGTTTCTCACCCAAATGAATAAAATTGTTAAGTGAATGGTTTTTCTCCAATTTAAATAAAAAGCATAAAGTTACAAGTTAACATATATATTTATTAAAATTAAAAAAAAATATACAATAGATTTAATACTATTATTAAAATAAATATAACAAAAGCATATAAAATATTTCTTTTTTCCAGTCAACCTCTAATAAAAAGCATAAAGTTCCAAATTAACATAACATATATATTCATTAAAATTAAAAATGACTAAAGTAAACATTATTGTTGTTCATAAAAAATTCGAAAAAAATATACAATATATTTATAATTATAGGATAATTATTATTAATTTTGGAATTGTTCAATTTTGAAATGCTCGGAGCAAACCTCGTAATGAGTATGAATATTTGTTGATTTGTTAAAGAAATCAGGATTATTTACTGTATAATTTGTATCCATGAATCTCGAAGCTGTATGTTCAGTGGAAAACAAAACATTTTTATATTTTTCGTTCCTGGATATCTGGAGCTCGGCACACATCTTTTCCTCTCCGGTTACATGCTGTACGAACAAATATATATTTATATTTTTTGAAATGCCAAAACAAATAAATTGAGCTAAAAAACCAACCTGATTTTGTATATTTGAAGAAATTCAATCGTTGACAATTTTGATCAGTAAACACATTGACTTTGTTTCATATGCTTGAAATGACAGTTATTCACTGGTTTTTGAAAATAACCGTAGGATGGACCAATGGGAACAAATGTGTCTCCTGCGCATGCGCCAGCGATCAACTCAGGCGACACTAGCACCATCATACGCCAGCGCCAGTTATATTCATTCTGAACATAGGAACTATATCTCAAAACGTACACCAAATCGCTCCATTGACTTGTCCCCCCCCTGGTTAGCACGCTAACCTTACACCAGGGAATAAACGGGAAGGGACATCACGTAGTGAAAAAATGGAGTGTTTAAAAATCGGTTTAGAACGACTGCCTACAGCGCCTCTTAACGGCAGCGCCAGTGAAACATGAAAGGCTTTTCTCCCGAATGAATAAAATACCCTGAATAAAACTATATCGTATCTATATGGTTTCTCACCCAAATGAATAAAATTGTTAAGTGAATGGTTTTTCTCCAATTTAAATAAAAAGCATAAAGTTACAAGTTAACATATATATTTATTAAAATTAAAAAAAAAAATATACAATAGATTTAATACTATTATTAAAATAAATATAACAAAAGCATATAAAATATTTCTTTTTTCCAGTCAACCTCTAATAAAAAGCATAAAGTTCCAAATTAACATAACATATATATTCATTAAAATTAAAAATGACTAAAGTAAACATTATTGTTGTTCATAAAAAATTCGAAAAAAATATACAATATATTTATAATTATAGGATAATTATTATTAATTTTGGAATTGTTCAATTTTGAAATGCTCGGAGCAAACCTCGTAATGAGTATGAATATTTGTTGATTTGTTAAAGAAATCAGGATTATTTACTGTATAATTTGTATCCATGAATCTCGAAGCTGTATGTTCAGTGGAAAACAAAACATTTTTATATTTTTCGTTCCTGGATATCTGGAGCTCGGCACACATCTTTTCCTCTCCGGTTACATGCTGTACGAACAAATATATATTTATATTTTTTGAAATGCCAAAACAAATAAATTGAGCTAAAAAACCAACCTGATTTTGTATATTTGAAGAAATTCAATCGTTGACAATTTTGATCAGTAAACACATTGACTTTGTTTCATATGCTTGAAATGACAGTTATTCACTGGTTTTTTTGAAAATAACCGTAATGCATGGATGGACCAATGGGAACAAATGTGTCTCCTGCGCATGCGCCAGCGATCAACTCAGGCGACACTAGCACCATCATACGCCAGCGCCAGTTATATTCATTCTGAACATAGGAACTATATCTCAAAACGCACACCAAATCGCTCCATTGACTTGTCCCCCCTG